>OVAN01009734.1:0-16573 GCA_900406275.1 Anastatica hierochuntica | reverse complement strand
GTAAATGTAAAGAAGTGCAAAAAGAAAGAGGGTTCACTCATATTTTCAAGTAATATATATATATATATATATTACTTGAGTTGTAGAGTAACGGTTTTTTTTTGCGTTGTGGACGGGAGTATACGATGATGAAGTGAGAAAGTTTGTTGAGGGACTTGGTGTTGAGAAGAATATCGGAAAAAGGCTGGCGAACTCTAAAGTTTGTCATGGAACGTTCAGGTCGGACGCAAAGAATTTAAGCCTCTTACCATGGCTCTTTGAATATACCTCATTGCCAAAACAATTTCAACAACAAACGGAATAGAAATCAAAGCTGTACAACAAAAAATATAGGCATTGCTTCTTCATCAATGAATAAGCCAAAGCTCTTTAGACACATACAATTTTAACGAGGGTGAAACGGTCGACCAGTCTCGAAAGTTTTCAGTAAGTAAACAACTCTTTTATCTATCATCAAAACTGTTGGCTACATGTAAGGTTTATATAGAGATATTAAGATCTTTTTTGATAGTGATCAACATAGTGATTTTCTCTGCAGGTTGTCCTAGTAAGAATCTTTTTTCTACTTGACATAGTGATCTGTTTAATGTTAGAAGGGATTAGATGCTATAGATATGATGTATCCATTTCTATATTTGGTTTTCTGTGAAAAAAAAAACAAAAAACTCAATGCCCGTTCTTTTTTGGGCTTCCATGATACCTGATTTTATGTTGTAGTCTCATTGATATCTAATTGTGTCTACGTTATGCTCTCAGTACATAGCCAACGAAAAATACACATAAAAAATAATATTATAATCGCTTATTCTCGAAAAAATTGATGAAAATTCACTATAGCCGTGTGCCGCACGAGTCAACACCTAGTTACTATATTAAAAAGACTAACTACTTGATAATAAATTAATTTAGTTTACAAAAAAATGTGGTAGTATTATATGGAAAAAGTAGTTGTATTTGCAAAGTGACCGATTAAACTTAAATGAAGTTTAGCTGATAAATTAAACAATGCACCACACATTTAACTGTAGCTTGTATTGCATGAAGAGGCACATAAAAAGACTTCAACAACATATGAGATATAAACTTACATTCATGAAAAATTGCTTGAACATGGATAAACCAAAAAATCTAATGTTTTTTTCTATTGTTTCTTAATTTCTTAATAAAATTATTTATATGATTATTTAGCCTTCTAAATTCTTACCGCACAAATATTCCATACCCAATTCAATTTATATTTGCTATAAATAATAGGTCACCGATTCTTTTTCTTTAAGAAAATAAGCTTTCATATATTTAAAAATAATATGATTTCTTTAGTTAGAGTCGTTGAGAAATCACATGTTTTACAATATCTATCACTTCTTTTCATTAGGTTAAATCTCATTTTTTTTTTTCTACTTATCAACATCTGTCAAAGTCGTTGTCATTTACACATGCCACACTTGAAATTAGTACTCATGTTTTCTGTGTAGTACCTATATTCTTCTAAAACATAAGACCAGGTTATAACCAAATACCCAAATGATCTATGACTTGACGATTAATAATACAACGTTTTGTCCGCAGGGTAAAACAAGACCAACATATAAGTAAAACGCTAACCAAATACATATAAAACAAAAGCTTTTTTAATGTGGTGAAAACACACTACAATGGACATCATTTAAAATTTCTATCGAAATATATCTAAAAACCATTAAAACAATCGGATGTAAGGTTAACAAGAATAATATACCATGCCCGTGTAAGGCACGAAATGTATGTTAGAAAACAAACATGTGTTATTTTTGATATTTTTTAGTTATAAACTTAAGTTGTATAGGAATAAAAAACTTGGGATTTCCTTAAAAGTTTATAAAAGATGAAACATTATGATCTTTTTCTTTTTCTTAAAAATGATGTTGATTTTAAAATTTATAGAGATTTGGGTCATGCATAATCAATCGTGAACATTAAATATAATCTTATCTAAATATAAATTACTAAAATAATAGATATTTCAAAAATATTTTAATATCTATGAATTTCTAAGGTAAATATTGGGCAGAGACATTGTGCTACTACGGAAAGTAGAGACTTAAGCTACTACAAAGTAGTCGTTATTGATACCATACAAAAAAGCAAAGATTACAATAGAAAAGGACGAGGAATACTAGATCCTATTTTAGTCGTATTGTCTTAGTCGAATGTGCAAGTGATTCTTGGTATAGTCATCGATATTAAGATTTAGGACCCCTTATTTATGGTAGATCTTCCATGTATATACCTTGATAGCTCTACTCGAGGAGTTATTGAGAATCTCGGATATAAGGAAGATTTCTCTATATCCTCACTCATTACTTCTTTTGTAAATATTCAGAGGAATAAAGAAATCTTTCCTTTTCTGCTAGCTATGCCCTTAGTGGTAAATAGTCAAGTATTAAAGTGAAAACTTTAAAATACAGCCATGCATGTAAACAATGTTATGAAAAAATGTCCGTTTTAAAATACGATTTTTTAAAGTTTGCACTTTGTGCCGTAGATACGACCATGCATGTAAACAATGTAGCAATAGTTAAAATTCTAAACATATGATTTCATCATAACAAACCCAAGAAAGGATAAAAAATCACATATGAAATTTTATAAAATTAAATTTACAAAAATGAATCGAGACTAAATAAGGTTATATCTTTATACTCCTCAGCCTTCTCAACGAGAATTCTGCTACAATAACAAATTTCATCAGTTTTCCTTCCACTATATCAACCTTCTTCTCCTCCTTGATAACCACCAGAGATTTCGTAACCTCCTCTTTTATTCATCTTCATTCTCTAGCTCTTCCGCTACTGCTTTTTTTTCTTGTTTTTATAAATGGTTTTCTGTTCTTCTTCTGCCGCGAGCGCCGGACAAAGAGCAGTCTCTGTTACAATGGCGACAACTTCTTCTTGCTTATGTGTCTCCTCTACCTCCACCACTGGCTCCTCCACAATTGTTGTTGGTACTTCAACAATGAAATTGAATTAGATTCCTTTTAGGTCATGGATTTAAAACCGAAGTAAAGAGTGGGGGATTACATAACTTCGAGTTGATGAGAAGAAGCTCAAGACCCATGAGAAAGTGGCCTAGTTCCTGGCCTTCCAAGAGTAGGCCAGCTTGATGTAGAGCCCGTCGTTGCAAAATTGGGTATTCATTTTGTCGAGAACCTTGAAAGTCTTGAGGTTTGCAGGTAACTTTTCCGTTGCAGTTTTAAAGAACATAGACTAGAAAGAGAACGAATAACAAAGATTCTTGAAAAACACTTTATTAGATATCACTCAAAAAAATCTTACACAATACTTTGTTTGATCAGTTTGACGTGAATTGCTTTTACTCACAATCACCACTGACCAATATCTAATATCCCTTCCTAACTAAAGAAGCAACAACAATTGCTTGTTTCACCCAAAAACCCTAAGAATGAAAATCTCTCGCAAAAATCTCTAAAGGCACACCGCCTTTTTCCATCCTCTTGCTTATATAGTCATACAAGCCTTTGACCTAGAGAATCTTCAAGATATATTCGCGATATACTCAAATCTTCTCTTTTCCATAATGTACTTTGAGCTTTACCACATCAGCACCACGTGTTTAGTCTTGGCAAACTTGTGCCACTCAACTTGCCCTTGTGTCATCAGTTCCCTTATTCAGAAGCAACCCTCATAATCTACCCCTTTTTGTTTGATGATGTCAATCCAAGCACCTATCTATAGGAAAGTTCAAAACACGAAAGGAAACCAACTAGAGAATATGATTCAACGATTAGACTGAGATACACATCCAAGAAAAACTGAAATTAAGCTTCAAACTGAGAGAGAATAAAAGTTCAAACCAATAAAAACATGACACAACCAGATCCTGTTACATGACATGGGCATATTACACACCAAGGTTCATATTAGTTCAAAACACAAGAGAAAAGTTTAAAACACAAAAGAAACATAGACACATGATAAGAAAACACATTACTCAGACTCCTCCATGCCATGATCTGAGGCAACATTGTCATCTGAGTCCTCACGAACATACACACTGTACTCTCCCCCTGATTGGTTGCATAATCATACAAAAACATATGAGATCAAGGCAGACAAAATCAAAAAGAGAGAGTGACTTACCTTTCAAGCGCATCTCCATCTGGTAAATCATCCTTTTCAGGTTCTTGAGATCAAAAGCCAAAGAGGGAGGTATGGGGTCTTGTTCTCCATCTAATCCTCAAGCACACTTGTCCAGGGAGATGGCTTGTGGTGCAGGTGAGGTCTTATACATGCGATAAACAGGAACAACACGTTGAAACCTCAACAACTTGAAGATGAGATTGGGAAATGGCAGACGAAGACCTAGCTGTTTAGGATGCTTAAACACTTCCAGGATTTGCTCATACACAATCCTCCCAAGACTGAAGCGCTTGAAGTTCACACGCATGTACATAAACTTAGCCCTGACCTGAGTCATTGTAGTACTGTTGGCAGAAGGAATCCAATTTCTACAACACAACTTGTACAAGATAGCCATATTGGGTGTCAAATGCTTACACTGAAACTCCTCCCAGCAGTTTTTGCGTCCTCCAATTAGTAACATAATGGCTTCAGATATGGGTTCATCCATGTACACTTCAGAGGCACGACTTGGATGTGTGTCAGGTGGCCTTATGAGCATACGATCGATGAGGTCAAACGAGAACTCGTAGAGTTCACCATGCAGATACACCAGATACATGTCCAGTGAGTTTGCAACATAGTCGCCAAGATTGCTATAAAATTCTCTGACCAATTGTTCAACATATTGATCAATTTCGATAACCGACATTAACATTCTAGTGGATCTTACAATATCCTCTACTCCCATCATTTCAGGCTTTCCTAAAGGCATATACTTTTGATCAAGAAAAGATCTTACCTTGAAGCTTTTGTAAGACTCAACCCCCTTTGGAGTAAGGAACTTCTGGTTGAAAGGACGAACTGGAGAGTGTCGTAAATGGCTTGAAACATCTGAATTTTGCGGAGATGGGTCTTCCGATTTTCCTCCATGCGCAATTCAAATGGAGCATAGCCACAGTCAATGCCCTCTCGCTCATCATGAAAGGGTTCATCTTCATCAAGATCCTCTACATGCACATACTCAGGGACATCATGCTAGTCATCCTCTTGATAGGTCATCGGCTCTTTTCCTGGACGGTAACGATCGTGGCTGGGCTCCCCTAAAGATCCATCTACAGAGAAGATTTGTGGTTTTATCCCTGAAGGCAGTGGTCGTGATGGTACAGACGTAGCAGCAGCGCGGTGTAGAGCTTCCCTCTGAGTACGAGTCATCAGCATGTCGAATCAATTTCAGAAGATGTGGGGTGCAGAAACAGGAGAAACTGTCTGAGTAAAAGACTAATGATGGCACATCTAGGGTTTGTGAGACACACCCAATTGGTGTTTAAAAAGAACTTCCTGCTAACTCCTGAATTGTAAACCACTCACAAAACGACACAACTTTTGACAGCATATTAGTATCAACAAAACTTGGGCTTTTAGGCCCAACAATCCAATAAGACAATAAACCAAACCAATGTAAGACACACATGCATAGTTGAGAAACTCAGTGAGACAAATGTTCTTCGATACTCTTGAATATACAAGCAGAGGTTATACGACAATAAGCTGACTGATATCACCCTCTTTTTAGAGATCACAGTTAGAGACAAGCAATGCTTTTTTCAGACCACACGAAAACTGTCCACTAAGGTGAGGTTTTTCACAAACAAAGAGATTACCACTAATCATCTAAGCAATGGAAGCTTGCCCTTATCTAAGATAGGTGTCCACAACCCTTGATTTGAGATGTCCCTATCAACATTTTGTGTCATACACTTAGAGCCTGTGTCACAGAAGAAATCAATGTTCCCTACTTTTCTAGGGTATCATTGTATTTTTTTTTACTGATTTCTTGACTTAAGAATCGAATATCTCTACTTTTATAGGGTTTCATTGTATTTTTTTTCTCGATTCTCCCTTTTTATGATATATTTCAAGGCTTTGGACACACACAGAACCAGACTGCATGAGGTATTGTCTCAACTAGTTGATTAGAGGTTTTAAGGTTTGGTGATAAAGATTAGGGACTAAAAACTATGGACAATGAAAGATGGTCCTTATATACACACAACTGGTTCTTGAGTGATACAACTAGATTTTAAAAATACGTAAAGCTTTTCTCAAATGACAAAAGGTATTTAGGTCTAGAGGATTTGTGAATAAGTTAGCCAGCTGTTTATCAGTAGTAACATGCTCGATGATTGCAAGTTTCTCTTCGACAAGCTCTCTAACAAAATGATGCCTAATATCAACATGCTTGGTTCTAGAATGTTGGATAAAGTTTTTGGAGATACTAATGGCACTCAGATTATCATAATAGACAAGAAAGGATTCAGTATTGATACCGTAGTCATTGAGCATTTGCTTCATCCATAACAGTTGAGTACAACAACTTCCTAGTGCAATGTACTCTGCCTCAGCTGTTGACAGAGTGTCACAGTTTTTCTTCTTGTTGTGCCAAGCAATCAGGTTGTTTCCCATGAAAAAACATCCACAAGAGGTACTTTTCGGTCATCTAGACTACATGCCCAGTCTGCATCACAAAAACCTGCGAGGTTAGCGTTAGTGTCCTTAGTAAAGTAAATGCCAAAATCCAGAGTTCCTTTCACATATTTAAGGATACGCTTGACCACAATCATGTGTGACTCTCGAGGACTCGCTTGATATCTGGCACACACTCCCACACTGTAGCACAAATCAGGTCTACTTACAGTGAGATAAAGCAAACTTCCGATGATTGCCCTGTAGAGTTTTTCGTTTACTTTGATCCCCTTCTCATCTTTTGAAAACTTAGTAGTTACGCTCATCGGTGTCTTTGACTCCTTTGCAGTCTGCATTTCGAATCTCTTGATGATGTTTCTTGTAGACGAGGCTTGTGAGATGAATATTCCATCCTGCAACTGTCTCACTTGTAATCCCAGAAAACAGGTTAATTCACCAACCAGACTCATCTCAAACTCTCTAGTCATAGTGGAGACAAATTCATCGATCACATCTTGATCTATTCCTCCAAACAAAATGTCATCAACATAGACTTGAACCACTTTGACTGTTAAGATAAACAGAGTCTTGTCAACGCTCCCTCGAACAAACCTGACACAAGCAAGAACTGTGCCAACCTTTCATACCATGCTCTAGGCGCTTGTTTTAGTCCATACAACGCCTTTTTCAGATGATAAACATGGTCAGGTAAAGCTGGATCCTCAAAACCTTTTGGTTAAGAAACATACACTTCTTCCTGAAGTAATCCATTTAGGAATGTGCTCTTCACATCCATCTGGTAGAGTTTAAACTTCAAATCACACGCGATACCCAATAGAAGTCGTATAGATTCAAGACAAGCCACAAGTGCAAAAGTTTCATCAAAATCCACTCCTTCGACCTGAGTATATCCTTAAGCTACCAGTCTTGCTTTGTTTCTAACCATGTTGCCATTTTCATCTATCTTGTTCTTAAAGATCCACATAGTGTCGATGACATTTACATCTTTTTGTCTAGCAACCAAGTCCCACACTTGCAACCATGAAAATTGCTCTAGCTCTTCATGACATGCATTTGTCCAGAATTCATCTTCTAGTGTTTCTTGTATAGTTTGTGGCTCAATTAGTGAAACAAAACATCCAAACTCCACAACTTCTGCAAGCATCACCATTTCCTTGAAATTGATTTGCTTCTTTCGAGTTATTCTGCCGTCATGTAGATTACCAATAATATCTTCAGCTGAGTAAATTTTTGTGAACTTGAACATCAGATCTGCTTTATTGTTGAACATTTTCTTCACTTTTAATGTCCTCTGTTTCCTGATCATGAGAATGCAACATATTGTTTTTGTGTGACTCACCTTCAGTTCACACAATTTCTTGAAGTTGAATACTGTTATTATCACTGAACACGATGTTCACTGATTCCACTACCATTCGAGTTCGCCGATTGTAAGCACGAAAAGCCATGCTGTTTGTGGCATACTCCAGGAATATTTTTTTCATCGCTCTGTGAATCAAATTTTCCAAGGTTATCTTTGTCGTTTAAGATGTAGCACACACATCCAAACACATGGAAGTAACTGAGATTTGGAATCTTTCCTTTCTAGATTTCATAAGGAGTCATCTTGGTTCCAGGTTTCACGTAGATATGGTTAATGATGTAGCATGTTGTGTTTATAGCTTCAGCCTAGAATCTGTGTGACACATTGTTTCCCTGCATCATTTCTCTCACCATTTCTTGAATAGTTCGATTCTTCCTTTCAACCACTCCATTATGTTGAGGAGTCCTAGGAGCTTAATATTGATGTCTTATCCCTTGACCCTGACAGAACCTTTCATAAGACTCATTCACAAACTCTCCACCACGATCACTTCTGATGTGGATTATACTTCCCTTTTCAGTCTTGAATTGTAAAGCAAGTATTTTAAAACTCTGTGCAGCTTCACTCATCTCTCGCAAAAACCTAACCCAAGTGTAACATGAGAAGTCATCTACCAGTACAAAAACATACCTCTTACCAAAGATACTCTCGATTTGAACTGGTCCCATGAGATCCATATGAACAAGCTCCACAACCTTCTTGGTTGTTATGTCAATGACCTTCCTATGATGCACTTTGACTTGCTTTTCTTTGTTGCAAGCATCACAAACCACCTCAGTTTTACCTTCAAGTTTAGGTATCCCTCTCACAACATCATCATCCACCAAGCGACACAATGCCCTTGTGTTCATATGTCCAAGCATCTTATGCCACAAGTCCAGTTTGGTTGCAACAGCTGACAAACACTTCTCTAAGGGTCTCCACATGTAACAGTTGTTGCCAGAGCGAATTCCAGAAAGAACAACTTTTTTTTTTCTCATCAATAGCTTCACACTTTGTCTTAGTGAAAACCACCTTGAATCCTTCATCACACAACTGACTGATTCATATTAAGTTAGCTTTAAGCCCTTCCACCAAATACAAATTTGCCAAGTGAGATTGATTTGACCATTCAAACGTACCAACGCCTTGAATATTTCATTGTCCACCATCTCCAAAGGTAACCTTTCCTCTTTTCAACTCAGTGTGGATTCGTAGGGAATGTACATCTCCAATCATGTGACGCGATCATCCACTGTCAAAATACCATTTTGCAACATCATATGCCTCAATTGAGGTACAGGCGACATTGTTAAGCATCGGTGCCTCACCTTCTGTGGTTTCTGACTGCATGCCACATAAGTTACTTGCACTACTCACTCCTAATGAACTAAGTTTGGCGAAATTGCACATCAAGGTTATGGTTTCTTCTTGAGTAGTATTACTTTCTCCAGTCAAGGCCTTCTTGACTTATGGCTTTTGCTCAGGTAAAGCATACAAAACCCTTTTTGGAATCCAGACCATACCCACTTTAGATGGCTCTATATAGCATTGCATCGTCTTCCAAGCCTGACTAATTCTTCTTTTCCTGAGAAAGCAGTGCCTCACACAGTGGTTGTGCTTCCCACAGAACAAACATCCCCTGTTATTCATGAATATAGTCGGTGGAGTGTCAGTCTTGAGATGAGATGCTCTCACGTCGGATGATCTTGCTTGACCCGGTGATCTACCAACTGTCTTCATTTCACTCCTCAATTTTACTTCTTCCATGTGATTGGTGTGGCCACTCTTCACAAAGTTCCCCAAAACCAAATCTTTTCCAGTTTCTGAATCATATTCTCCTTTGAAGCTGGTATATCCTAATCCCCAGTTGACTTTAGGTGGTTGTCCTATTCTCAGGATATGTTCCAGATTCTTAGTTCCAGAGTTGAGCATTCGTATCTTCTTCCAGTTCTCCTACAAGGCATACTCAAGAATCTTAGATTTTTCTCTTTCCTGATCAATGACAGTCTGCATATGATCAGTCGTGATTCCAGTGACTTGATGTGTTGCTCAGTCTTTTGATTGAGTGACACATTTGTCTCAGGCTATGTCTCTGACTTTATTTCCTCTTTTTGTGACGACATATTTTCTAGTTCAAGAATGTTTACCTCAGCCTTCAACATAGCCTTTTCCTTTTCAAGCTTTAGGTTGTCGTTGCTCAGCTTTACCCAACTATCGTATAGTTTACGATAATCCATCTTAGGATCAATTTCCTGGTCGCCTTTGCTTTCATAATCAGACTCATCTCTGTTCTTAGCCCCATCAGTCTTTGCTGTAAAGGCAACAAAGTTCAACATGTCAAATTCGTCTTCATCACCAGACTCTGAATCACTGAAACAATGGTAGGATTTTTCCTTTATTTTTGACAGGTTTGGACATTTAGCTTTTACATGATCAAATCCTGTACATTATGAGCATCGTATCTCTTTGTGCTTAGTCAACGAACATTCCATTTTCATGTGACCATAGTCTTCACATTCAAAGCATTGAACATCTGACCTTTTTCTTCCTGTATCACGATCACTACGAGGAATTTTTTAGCATGATGGTTCTGTATCAAAGCGACCAAACTTTTCATCACCAAATTTGATCCGAACGATTCAAGGACTTATTAGTTCTTTTCTCAACTCTCTTAAGCATTTTCCAAAGTTTTTTGCCAGCATGCTCATGTTGTCTTTAAGTTTTTGAAAACGTTCATCCTTTTCTTCAACAGTAAGAGTCACACCCTTGTGTGTGTTATTCAGATTTGCAGCGAGCTTCCATCTCTTCAGCTTTTAGCATCCCCACAATTTTTCAAACTTGAGCTCATCAATATTTTCAGTCATTTTTAAGACAACTTTGTGAGCAACATACTTTGGAGGTAAGCATCTTAGAAGTTTCTTGACCAACTTATTTTCTTTGTATTTTTTGCCTAACACAGAAGCTTTATGTGCCATTGCACTAACTTTAGAACTGAAGCTTTTAATAGACTCATCAGACCCCATCCTAAGATTCTCAAATTGCGAGGCTTGATGGTCCAGTCGGGTTCTTCTCACACTAGTATCCCCTTCAAACGAGTTTCTAAGGATATCCCATGCTTCCTTAGCCGACTCACTACCTTGAATCAACTTAAATTGTTCCAAGCCAACAACTCCAAATATCACGGTCATGGCTTTGAAATTAAATTGTGAAAATTTTTCCCCGTTTGTCCACTTATCTTTGGGCTTGGGAAGTTTCTTTCCATCAGCAGAGACAGTGTGTGGTTCCTCCCATCCTTCTTCCACTGAGGTCCAAACATCTTCATCCACTGATCTGATCAGCTGCATCATCTTAACTTTCCAATGACCATAGTTGTTTTCATCGAGAATAATTGGTTTTTGCACAGCCACAAGTTCATTTCTAGCGTTCATCTTTCTCTCCCAAGATCTCAACTTGTGTGTTGGTTAATTGTTCTGATACCAATTGAAAGATATAGACGTAGAAAGAGAACGAATAACAAAGATTCTTGAAAAACACTTTATTAGATATCACTCAAACAAATCTTACACAAGACTTTGTTTGATCAGTTTGACGTGAATATCTTTTACTCACAATAACCACTGACCAATATCTAAGCAACAGCAGTTGCTTGTTTCACCCAAAACCCTAAGAATGAAAATCTCTAGCAAAACTCTCTAAAGGCACACCCGCCTTTTTTCCATCCTCTTGCTTATATAGTCATACAAGCCTTTGACCTAGAGAATCTTCAAGATATATTCGCGATATACTCAAATCTTCTCTTTTCCATAACGTGCTCCGAGCTTTGCCACATCAGCACCACGTGTTTAGTCTTAGCAAACTTGCGTCACTCAACTTGCCCTTGTGTCATCAGTTCCCTTATTCAGAAGCAACCCTCACACAGTTGTCATCTTGGATCTTTTTAATCTTTATCATGGTTGAATATGAGGCTTTGTGGGAATTTTGTGGGTTTAAATGCAGTGAGAGAGGAGGGTCATGATCTCAAAAAATGTGGAGTCGAAGTTGTGAAGGCGTAGTGTGGGTGAAAGGAGAAACTAATTACGTATTTACAATTTTGATACGGAAGAAGGCGAAAAGGTTATATGAGAGAGACGAAGTGGGTAGGGATTTGGAATTGCAACGTATGTTGATGGACTTTTTCACATGACGACCATTAAAAAATTTAGAGTTCCGTGTCCGCTTCATTATTCTACTTGGTTTCATCAAATCTATAAATTTGGCTTGTGAAAGGATGACGTGGTTGTTTTTTAGAGCATTTGGACATGTTGAGGTGAACACTCTAAAATGGTTCAGTTAGAAATTTTCATTTACTAAGATTCATTTACTAAAATGAATTAGTTACAAATGTATGTACCAACTTTTTATTTACACAATCCAATAACTGGTTTACTCAAGAAATTACATAACTCTCGATACATCAACTACTTCTGAATTAGTCTACCTTCATTGCTATACACTAACTCATCAGGATGGTTAAAGACAAAATTAACATGTTTAGCTACTAAAAAAACAATATAATATATGATGTAGCCGATTAGGATTTGTAATATGATGGAAAGTGAACAAGTTTACATTAATAATAGAATAGAAAATTACACAGTAAGAATTTGAAAATGATTTAAAAACCTAATAACGTGTAACATATAAGTGAAACAAATATATTTTCTTGTATTACATAAATTGAAAATCTTAGAATTCATTTTTTCTTTTTAAATAAATAAATTATCGGAAATAGTTTTTTGTTTGATAAACATTATCGGACAATTATTTTTTTTTAATGAAATAATCATGTATTAACGAATCTGCAATTTTTTCTGATTTCTCCATCGACGAAGCTCTCGGAGTTCAAAATGTTCCCCATCTTCACCATCGACTTGGAGAATTGCTCAAAGAAAGCCACCGGATCCTCCGCGTACTTGCTCACAATCCGCCGCGTCTGTAGCCCGAACATGCTCGTATACATCTCCTGATCCGAATTCAACAACCCTTCCCCTCTCAGCAACGAGTGGTAGATCGAGTTGTCGAAGAGATTCGGCGTCACATTATCAATCGCCGTCACGTTGCCGTCACCTTCTCCGCTGCTCGCCGGGCAAATCTCTCGGAGTCTCGCCAGGTACGTCGCCGACACCGGATTTAAAGCTGTCGTCACCGGGAAATCTCCATAGATTCGTGATCGGAAGTTGCGGCACTGAGCCATCCCGATCGTGTGAGCTCCTAAAATATTATCAATGTTAGGGATTTAGAGAAACCGGTTTAGATGTTAACAATACCGAAAAATCAAATTTCCGGTTTGATCTTCTTACCAGCAAGAGCGACCATATCTTCAACAGAGAGACCTTGAAAATAGAACTTAGAGATGATACTGATCAAACCCTCTTCAGGAGTTGGAAGGTTCGATGTGGCTAGCTCGTAGCTTGCTGTTTTTGAATCTTTTCTTCCCACAGGAACGTCCCAGTAAGGCCCACCCACCTTTTTAATCAAAACCAAAATTAAAAAAAAAAAATTAGTATGTTTATTTTCAATTTCATAATTTATATGTTTCATATGTGTTAATTTTACCAAGATTGTAGCATCTCTAGCCGAAATTGTGAGAAGATCAGCGCAAGAAACGACTCCAGGACACTCGGATTCAATTATGTTCTTGATTCTGTCTACAATTTTGTATCCTTTCAATGAGTTTATGTTGGGAGAAGCTTTCTTTTCTCCTTGTAGAGTCTCTGTCTCGTCTAGCAACACCGATCCATCGCATCCCTGCAGATACAATTTTAAATCCTTAAAAAGTGTCAAATAAGGCGGATTGTTTCTTGTGTTTCAAGCAAAAATGTTGAGAAGTATACTTACTTGGACAAAGCAGTCATGGAAATGTAGACGAATAAGTATGGCTGCATTTCTAGGATCTTCCTTCACTATGCATTCCATTTCTTTCTTGATGACTTCAAACACGGTCGGGCAAGTAGACTTGTAATAATCTAAGCTTAATGGAAAATCCTTTCCCGATATATCAAATGAAAAGCAGGGAATAAAGATGGTGTGAACCATTAAGAACACAAGCACGAGTCTCATAGTTCTTCTACTAAACCCCTTTTAATCCAACTCTTACGGAAATCTAAAACAGTTTGTGGAGGTAGAGAGTTAGAGAAAATGGGTGGGACTTCAAAGAGATATATATATAAGTTTGAGAGATGAAGGCATTGTAAGGTTTTAGTTTTCTTGTGCAACAAGGCTCTTCAGAAGTTTGTCAAGAGAGATGCAACTAATTCTGTGAGATGGTTGTTGGGTTTTCGTATGACCCAAAGATAAATTAGACGAAAGTTTATGTGAATAAATCTAATAGTACAATTAAATGTACTTTCTCAACAATTGTATTATATTTTTTTCTAAAAGGCAGATTTTACTATTATTATTATTTATATATGTATGTTGGCAAATAGTTGTGGCATACTGGCATGTTCATTTCATCTGATTCTTCATTCAAATCTAGAAGTCTCGTTCCGTATAATTTGTGTAACTGTTTTAATAGATTAGGTCTATGTCCGCGCTACGCGCAGGTTTATGCTGACGTTTTTGGTCTATTTTGAATATTTAGGTCGGTATGTGGTTGTTGTTCTTGATTTCTCATTATTTATTTCTCGTTGTTTTTAAATGTATAACTGCTAGGGTTTCTTTTTTCCATATGAATGTAGTAGCGCTTTGTTAAGTTTAATATTTCGTAAAGTTGTGCATAAATCGAACAGAGGAGAGTTAAATATTGGAGTAGTTTAAATTAGTTGGAAGAAAGCTCTAAACATCTTAAGTTTTTAACTTATAATAAAATAGATTTGTAAATGATTAGATTTTTAATTTTTCGGATACCTGCATGTAAAATAGATTTCAAATGTTTAGATATCTTAAAAAAAGTATTTATAATGAAAAGGTAACTATCTTGAACATGAAATAAATATTAAAATAAACTTATATATCTTTTAGCTAATTATGTCATAATCGACTCCTAATATATATTTCCAACTTTTTCATTTTAAAAAATACTTTGAATCTCCATATAAATGAAGAGTCTCTTTATTAATGTGCCAAATCAAGAATAATTTATTCTTTGACTTTGAATTAACATAATAAAAAAATAAATTACTTTATAAATTGCCAATTAAAATTTTTCCCTTTAGCAAAAAGTGACTTTTATATTTTCTAATAATAAATGTATTATTATTAACGCTCTGTTGCTCTCTCAATTCTACTCGCCCACAAAATCATCTTTGGAGCCCTCCTTTCTTCTTCTGCATCGACTGTTTTCGATTTTTCTTCATCTCCGATCAGCTTTTTAAGGTTTCGATATGTTCTCCGTGGATAATTTTCTAATGCTTGTGCTTTATCTTCTCATCGCCTTTGTCTTGACTTGTTCTATTTTCTAGGGTTTTGAGATCGACTGTTCTGTTTCGAATAACAGAGAAGCATTAAAAAATCTACTATTTCTTTGTAGGAAGTTGCGATTAGATGTATCATGATTTGAAATGAGTTTCTTTCACATATTTCGATCAATAAGCGTTGAGCATTCTATTCAGATTGATCAAAGTTTGCTTTTATTCCCATGTTGGAAGAGTTTTGTTCTTTGTTTTGAGCTTCGTTGTAGCTCTCATAGCTAAAGTTTGAGTTTTTATTGTTCTTTAAGTATTTGAAAAGACGGGACACAATGACAAATATGAAATAATGGTTCGTGAGATCGATGCATCTCAATGTGTTAGTGCTATGGTTGAGATTAAGATTTTGGATTCTCAAACTTTCACCTTACGTGTAGAAAAATGTGTAAGATTAGACATTTGTTGTAGTTCTCACTTGTCTATCTATAGCTTATATGTTCGTATATTTACTTTTTCATGTTTTGTTTTCATGTTTCATTTCAGGTCCCTCGCAAGAAGTGTATGTTTTCTTGTTTCGTTTCGTTTGAATTGTTAGGAAACTATATTATTGAAAAAAATAATGTTGGTTTGCATAATTAATTGTAATTTGCTTGTCTTAAGAATTAACTTCATGTGTAGTCATCTATTTAAAGAAAGCATGGCTTTAACAAAATGTCTTTAGTTGTATGACGCATTGTTAGAGACCTAATTTGACATTGCATTTGTAATAATATTTATATGAAGATATATGTTTCACTTTAAACTCTGGAAAGACAAAGATGAACCAGTTCAGTGAAGATGATTATACTATATATTTTCTTAGTTTTTTTTGTGCGAAATTATTGAATTTGTTCTTACACTATTTTTTTTTGTTCTAATTAGTACTAAGTAACGCGTCTTAGACTTTTTGTATAGATTAGTCACAAAAATTCAATGAACCAATAGCCAAACGAATGCAAGCGAATGCGTATACTTTAATTTCTTTTGTACTATCCAAAAAATTAATTAGTTTCTTTGGTTATCGTGAAATTTTTTATTTGTATTGACAAAAGGCTTTGTAATGAAATTTTCTTAGAAAGCTTTGGAGACATTTTCCTCATTTTAAGAAATTCAAAAAGGAAAAAAAACAAAATAAGGTATTGGAACTAATTTACATCATTATTATTGTTATTTCAAGAACCAATTTCTTGTTTTTC
>OVAN01009733.1:0-16576 GCA_900406275.1 Anastatica hierochuntica | reverse complement strand
GCGCTGGGTCACCAGGTACCCCAGGAACTCGCCTGAGGTGACGGCGAAGGTTCACTTGGTCGGAATGAGCTTCATGCCGTATTAGTTAAGGACTGAAAAGTATTCGCGCAAGTGGCCGACGTGATCATCCTCACGTAACGACTTGACCAACATGTCATCGATGTATACTTCCATTGTCTTGCCAAGCTGGTCGGAAAACATTTTGTTTACCAATATTTGATATGTTGCACCAGCGCTTTTTGAGGCCGAACGGCATCACCTTGTGCATGAGTATTTGGTTATACCCGGAGAAGGCGTCTAGGAACGATAGTAACTGGTTCCCAGTTGTCGCTTCAACCAACCGATCTATGTGTGGGAGAGGGAAGCAATCCTTCCGGCATGCCTTGTTGAGGTCGGTGAAGTCCACGCAAACCCGCCACTTGTCGTTCTTCTTTTTGACTACCACCGGGTTGGCTAACCAATCCGGGTACTTCACTTCAATGATTGAACCAGCCTTGAGCAGTCTCTCTATTTCCGCGTTGGCTGCCTCTGCTCTTTCTGTGCCAAGCTTCCTCCTCTTTTGGCGAACTGGCTTGTAGGTCGGATCCACATTGAGCTCGTGGAAAGTAATGTCCAAGCCTATTCTCGGCATGTCATCTATCGTCCAAGCAAATGTATGCTTGTTTTCTTTGAGGAACGCTACCAATTCCCTGAAAGTTTCTTTCTTCAGATTCGCCCCGACTCCTACGCAATGGTCAGGGCTACCCGGGTCAATGCACACCTACCTGATTTTACCGAGCTCAGGATTGGATAGTTCGACTTGACCTTCGTCCTCCGGGCTTGCCTTCGGAGCTCGAATTTGGAATGTATATTGTTCCTGGGACCTACGCAGCTTGTTCTTGTTGACGTAGCACAGTCATACCGTCCGCTGGCTTCCATAGACGGTTACCACCCCGTGCTGCGTGGGGAACTTGATGCACTAATGGTAGGTGGACGGTGTTACCCTCATTGAGTGTATCCATTGCGTCCCCAATATCACGTTGTATATGTCCGGGGCCTCTACCACCGTGAACTTGGTCTCCATCCTCACACCGCCAATGAAAGTGTTGAGCTTGATCGTCCCTATAGACATTGTGGTAGCACCGTTGAAGGCGGTTAGAAGTTGTTTCGATTTCTTTATACGCTCTTCAAGGATCTCCATCTTGTCGAGTGTCTCCTTGTAGAGAACGTTGACCGAGCTGCCAGAGTCAATTAAAGCCCGAGCTATTTCGCAGTCCTCAATCATGAGCTCAAGTACTAGGGCGTTATTGTGAGGTCGCGTAACACTCCTGGTTGTCCATTCCGAGAATTCTATGATGGTATCCTCGCTAACTGCTGCTTGGACATCGTCGGTGGTTGAGTTTGCCTGCCTGCTGTAGCTTTTTATTGATCGGACCATGTCGTTGAAGAAAGGACTCGGCCCCATAATCATATTGATTCGTTTCCGGGCTGTTGGAGGTTCCGCCCTTTCCGTCTGTCTAGTGTCCCGATCTCGTTTTGGTGGTTCCATGTCGTTGTGAGGGCGCTCCCCCTCTCGACCTTCGTTCTTCCTAGCTAGCTCTTTCGTCTTGTACTTGTTGAACAGATACTGCTTGAACCCGTAGCACTCCTCTGTCGTATGACCCGAGGTATTATGAAACTTGCAGAATTTTTCAGAGGTTCTGGGTCCATCACTTCGCGTCCAGGGGTTGGACCTGGACTTGTAGTTGGATCCCGAGCTCCGTTCTGATCCTTGGGAGTTAGATATCTGGAATGACCTGTGCTTGGAATTGCTCCCCTCAGATCGGTGTCCGCTGGAAGATCGCTTGTTATCCTTTTCCTCTTTGGGTTTTTCTTTGGACATTGTCTTTGTGGAGGAGGCGTGCTTTTCCGTGTATGCCTTCATCTCATCTTTTATCTCCACGAACCTCGAAGCTCGGTGAAGCGCGTCTTCCAAGGAGGTTGGCCGGTTGAGCATAAAGTCTTCCCGCAGGCGGGAATTGTACCAAAGGGCATTCCACAAGGCGGCGATGCCTGCCTCGTCGCTGACGACCACGTTAGAGATGACTGCTTTGAACCTGGACAGAAACGATCGCAAGGATTCGTCTTTCTTCTGGGTCAGCGTCCAGAGGTCGACATCCGAGGCTCCCTTCTCGATAAACATCGAATAATGCTTGTAAAAGCAGTTGACAGCTCGTTGAAACTGTCAATTAAGTTCGCCTTCAAGCGGGAAAACCAGTTTAGAGCTGCTCCGGAAAGGTTTTCGACGAAGAGCTGGCAGTATCCGACGTCTTTGTCGGCCTCATTGAATTTGGTCCGACCCATTGCGATGCAGAACGCGGTCATGTGAGCTCGGGGATCTATTTTTCCCTCGTAGGGCGCGATCTTGAGTTTGATGCTCGGGATGGTGGCTCCTACGATTCGGCTTGTGAAGGGCGTTCGCTGAGTTTCCTCAATGACTCGGTGAACCTCTAGTGCCAAACTGGTGGCCTTGTGGATCTGGGACTGCATAGTTTGGAGCTCGTCGGTTGCCTGGGCGAGTGTCTGCTTTAACGTTTGCAGCTCGGAGTCCGCATGGGCAGACATCCCTCCCAGAGCCGAGTCTTGTTGGCCTTTGTCCCGATCGCCCGACCTCTTGTCCGCGGAGGTCGCTCCGTTGCCAGGTCGGGCTTCCAGAGCCCGGAGTTCCTGTGGGGAGATCGGGGCGATGGAGTTTATCCTTGCGACCTGAGTAGCCTAAGCTTGCGCCAGCTCTTTTAGCTGCTGGCTTGACCGTCGATCTTGCTCTTCTTGTCTCGCAGTCCGTTCTACCAGCATGGCGAAGATACCACGCATGTTTTCCGAGACCTGGTCCAATGCCGCCTGAGCATCGAACGTTGAGGGAACCTGCTCTTGCTCCTGAATCCCGGCAGTCAGATCGACGTTGTCGCCGTCGCGAATTCCTGGGAGAGTCGGGCTTGTTTGTCCATCGGCTCCGTTGTCGCCAGACATGTTGTCCTGAAAGCAAAAAAGGAAAAAGAGATAGAGAAAAATAAAACGCACACTGACTTACGTGGAATCTGATGTAGCGAAGCGGAATCCCCCCTCCTTCTAGCGCCAATTGTTGGATCTGAAATCCACACAGAATATGGGGTGTTTAATGTGAGACAAGATATGAGGAAAAATTATAGCTTTATTGATTTTCAATGTGATGTTTACAATGGCTATTAGCTGAGTTCTTAGAAAAAGAATTTGCCCCTATTTTCGAGCTCCCCCTTCTCCTTTTATCTTTCTTTCACCTTGTAACTGCCCCATTAATGTGTATTAACTTCTCTTATTAATGCCGATTCTTCCATTTTTATTCACCTTTAGCTTGAGTTGGTTGGGCCTCTCTCTCTTTTTGCGAGTAAGGCCGAATTCTCCTTAACGGGCCTCAATGGCCCGTTCGCACTTCGGTTCTCTGATTGAATCCTGGATCGGTTTACTCTGAACCGGGTACGGTGGGTACCACCTCCACCACTATTGATGTTGGTCTTGTCTATGGACGCGAGAATCCAGGTTTGGTGAGAGGCTATTCTGATTCTAATTATGAAGGAGATGTGGACAGCAGGAGATGTATGACTGGTTATGTATTCGCTTTGGGTGGTTCTGTAGTTAGCTGGAAAGCGACTTTGCAGTCGACAATGACTTTTTCTACTACTGAGGCAGAGTATATGGCAACGGAAGTTGCTAAGGAAGGAATATGGTTGAGGGGATTGGTCAGTGATCTTAGTCTACATCAAGATCAGACTACTATATACTATGATAGCTTGAGTGCTATCTGTTTGGCCAAGGATCAAGTTCATCATGAGAGAACCAAGCATATTGATGTGAGATACCATTTTCTGAGAGATGAGAAGAGGATTGAAGTGAAGAAAGTAGGAACAGCAGACAATCCTGCATATATGTTCACTAAGGCGGTTCCTCGCAGCAAGTTCAAGCATTTTCTTGACTTGCTGAACATCTCAAGCTGTTGATTTTGCCCCTAAGGGGCATCTGGCCCTGCGGAACAACTGGCTCGAAAGAGCATTTGACTGTATTGAGGGCATCTGGCTCTGCGGAGCATCTGATCCGACGGAACATATGACACCTGGTTCGACGGAACATCTGAAGCAAAAAAGAGAGTCTGGTACATCTGTTATCTAGCACGAAGAAGTGCGTCTGGTACATCGTTTTTTGGAGGATTCAAGTCAAGGTGGAGATTTGTCGGCATGCCTTGAATCTTTGTCAGAATTGTGACAAAGATCGATCGATCCGGGTGTCAAAGATCAGTTTATCCATGTCTTTAGAAAAATGCACAATTTTGGACAGAAGGACAAGGATCGGTCGATCCATGTCCATGGATCGGCCGATCCCTGTCCAAAATCGGGAAAATCAGGAAAAAAGAAAATTGCCTTTTATTTTTCTATATATATACTAGAGGGATATTAGCCATAATCTCTACCACGAAAATTGTACTTTGTTTGCACCTCTATTAATAAAAGCACTCTCTTTTGTCCGTAAATGTAATAGCTCTAGGGGTAAATCACGTTAAAATCTGAGTCTTTCTTTACTCTTATTCATTTGTTCTCTCCGTTTCCTCTTACTATCGTGGCAATACAAACTAAATAAAAATAAGTTATATTGTGTAGAATGTATAGTTGTAGTCATATGTTAACTAAAGACTTCGAACTTATATTAGGTTTGCATTCTTCATATATGTAATTGAAACTTTAATACTAACAAATGTCATAGTTTAAACATTTTTCACTAGTGTTTAAAAATTATATAGTTTCTAGCTTTTTTTCGTTTGTTTGAAATGCTAGTTGATATATTAATATTTAGACATTGACAGTAGTCTTAGATTAGCATGTTCTCTACATAAAAAATAAGCATAACTCAACCTCTTTAAATTAAAAATGATCGAAGTTATGTACTCGATTATTTTTATCTGAAAATTTTGCCTAGTCTTGATTAAGTTTTTTATGTAAGTGTTTTATCTTTATAATTGTATGCATCTTTATTAATTATAGAATAGAAAATAGGCCAAATTCAATGTTTTTCTCTTCTGAGACCTAATTCAATTTTATAAATTATAAAGAAAAACTTAAAAATTGAAACAAATGATTTCACAAAACCCAATTACAATTTTCTTTTTAAAATGAATTTCTTCTGTATATCAAGTGAAAATAATTCAAAATTACAGTAATTACTGTTGTTGTAACAAAAAATTAATATTTTTTTGACGGTACGTATTTTATATTGAGATGTTCATGGAATCTCTTAGAATCATTTTTTATTGTAAATATTTATAAAAAATGTGTTTTAAAAACAAGTTGTCGTTGGGAATGAAATTCTAGATCTGTTTAGTTTGTAACATTCAATGGTGATTCATATGTTTTTTTTTTCTCGTTGTTTAAAATATATTTTCTAAATTTTTTTATGCTCACAAAATATATTCAAATAAATAGAATAATAGAAAAAGATGGACAAGAATTAATTTTTTGTAAGAAAAATGTAAAAAATCGGCGAAAACAAATTTAAAACATCATTTAGAAACAAAAATAAAATAAAATATTATTGTATAATTAAACCATAATTCAGAATATATCATAAGGTGGGGGTATATATATTGGATCAATGGTTTAGGAGGATTTTAATTTTTCTTCAAATATTCCCTTATTCAATTGATGATTTTAGAAAATGGTTTAAAATCCAAGGTTATTGGATCTAACATTTTCTAAATTTATTAGAAATCCAAAGTTATTGAATTAATTGTTTATAAAAGTGCTTTAAATTCTCATCTTATTGAAAATTAAGGATTTCATTAATAAACTATATCAAAAATTATTTCAAATTATTTGAGTGGAAATTTATAGTTAAAAAGAAAAGGATAAAAATATCACCTCAAATGGTGGTATTTCTAAAATTCACCATGAGATTTGTTATATAAATTATTTAAATTATCCATGAAACATTTAAACTATCTGAAATCTTTTAAACACTCTAGGATTTAAAATGAATTTAAATAAAAATTATTGACTCAATAGGTCTCCCTAAGGTTAGTTACATTGAGGGTGTTGGATTATTAAATTCAACTATTGAAAAAAATAAGAACAATGGAAGTTTTGAATGGTGAATTGGATTTAGTTGGTTGATAAGATACAACCGGTTGAATAATAGATAAATGGATCCAATTTTGATGTTTTGTTATTTTTCTATTGGGTTGAGGAGATTATTGATTTTTTTCTCTCTTGATTATTTTTTTTTTTGAACACCGAATTATTTTATTGAAGTCTCTCTTGATTATTTAACAACAATTATTGACAACTAAAATCATTTATTAATTTATGTTTTTATATCAAAATTCGTAATTTGTTTTACTTTATAAATAGAGACTTTGCTCATTTGATTTGGATACAAAAAACTCTATTTGTACTATAGTTTTCTATCATCATACCCTTAGGGGGTGTATTCAACCAATGATTTGGAGTGATTTGTATTAAAATTTGAAATTTTATGTTATTGAAACTAGAATTTTTAAAAAGTCTTAGACTTTTTAAATATTCACCGTTATTGAAATGGTAATTTTGAAATATATCTTCAAAATTATTGGAAATATTTGAAGTAATTGATTTTAAGTGATTTAAAGTATTTTAGTGGAATTTCTTTGTTAAAAATACAAAAGATTCAAATCACATGGTTTTAAGTGGAATAGCAGAGAATTTCTGAAACAATCATAACTGCTTCCCTAATTCATCAAAATCTTCTAAAAACTCATTAAAAATCACATCCCATCAAATACTCATTTCAATACATCCCCTTAAACTTTTTCTCTTAAATGGATCCCAACAATAATCTTTCTAACACCCAAAATTATACAAATTACCCTTTTAGCTATCAAAATCCCAACTATTATCAATTTCAAAATCACTCTTTCAACCAATCCCAGAATATACCAAATTATAGTTTTCCAGGAAACTTCTTCATGCCACCATCTGTAACTCTGTTCTAAATTATTATCCACCTTATGGATCGATGGTGTCATTTTCAACTCAAACACCCTCTTATTTTTCTTCTATGATGAATAATGAAAATGTTTCAAATGTCAGAGCAAATGAATTTCTCGAATTCTCTACACAAATGGCTCTTGGATGCATGGGCGATGTTAGCAAAGCCACTCCAAATGCAGAAGATTCAGCTCATGCTCGCCGAAAAAGCCCAAAATGGACCACTGATCAAAGTTTGGTGCTAGTGAGTGGATAAAATATGGAACAAACTGTGTGGTTAGTAGAGGTCAAAAAAGTGAGTCGTTCTGGGGTAAAATTGCTGAGTACTGTAATGAGCATTGCTCATTTGATCCTCACCGTGATGGAGTTTCGTGCAGAAATCATTTCAATTACATCAACAAAATATTGGGCAAATGGGTTGGCGCTTACAATATTGCTAAACGTATGAAACAAAGCGGACGATCGAAGATTGATGTATTGGCGAAAGCGTATGAATTATCTTCAAGTGGAAAGAATGGACATTTTAATTTAATGGCGGAATGGCTCCTTCTGCGTGATCAACCATGATATGGTAGTTAAGTACGAGGAAATACTGGCTTTGGAAGTAGCGGATCTAAAAGAGACCACGAGAGTAATGCAAGTGACTCAAACTTTGTAGGATCTAGTGCTCGTCCTATGGGAAGGAATGCAGCTAAGAAAAAAGGTAAAAAGAAAAGTAAGAGCGCAACCTTGGAAGTTGCCAACGAAGAGTGGAATAAATACAAACAATTCAAAGAGCAAGAGTTTGAAAGATCGGAAAAATAGCCATGAGGCAAGAGGAAGCAAACCAATTGATGAGAGAAAAGACTTAAGATAAGAAGATGGAGATGTTTCTGAAGCTAAGTGAGAAAGAGCATCTCGATGACTGGAGTAAACAATTGTTGGACAAGTTGAGCCATGATTTATTTGGTAGTTAATTATTATCAACTTAATGTTCGTATTTTGTCACTTCACATTATTATCAATAATGTGAGTTTGTCTTTTTATGAGCCAATAATATTTGCTTGTTATTTTATGCTTTAATAATGGTTGTTTGTCACTTTCGACTTTATTTTTCGTCAAGTGTCAGTCTCTAGTTTGTCACTTTCTTGTGAGAATCTAATCCTTATCTATTTGAATCAGTGACTTTCGGCTTTTACTATGAGAATCCAATTCTTATCTATTTGAATCCAATTCATATCTATTAATTAACGGCATTCTATTATTTGTTTGAAGTCCGTTGATTTTAACCACTCAGTTTCATATAAATGGAGAACTTATTCTTCCATTGATGTACCAATACCACAAATATCATCTTACTAAAAAAAATTCAATGGATCCATCAGAATTTCCTTTTGATAATGAAGCTTACAAAAGCATGCTGAAATTGAAGAGAAGTATATCGTCAACCGGTTTAGGGAGCGTCAGAAGAAAATTGAAGAAGACTATCCACCTCGTAGCAAGAGAAAGTACTTCAAGAGAGATAATGTAGAGGTGAACCAAAGATTGATTGACGACTACTTTGCCGATCAACCTACATATGATGATGCAATGTTTTGTCACCGATTTCGGATTCGTAAGCATGTTTTTCTTTGGATCGTTAGGGACTTATCAAGCATTGACAATTACTTCACCCAACGAGTTAATGCAGCCAACAAACAAGGTATATCTCCATTGGCAAAATGTACCACAACGATGAGAATGTTAGCATATGGTATGGCAGCCGACGCGGTTGATGAATACATCAAGATTGGAGTTACTACAACATTGGAGTAACTATATGAGTAAGTGTATCTCAGAACTCCAACTAAAGATGACCTGGAAATAATTTTGCATGTTAGTGAGTAGTGGGGGTTTCCGGGGATGATTGGGAGTATTGATTGCATGCATTAGGTGTGAAAAAATTATTTTACGGTGTGGGAAGGTCAATTTACCCGTGGAGATAAGAGAACCACCACTCTTATTCTTGAAGCAGTTGCGTCTCATGATCTATGGATTTGGCATACCTTTTTCGGATGTCCGGGCACATTGAACGATATAAACGTTTTAGATCGATCACCATTGTTCGATGATGTTGAACAAGGAAATATTCCAAGAGTGAACTTCTTCGTGAACCAACGTCCATATAATATGGCATATTATTTTGTTGACGATATCTATCCTTCTTGAGAGTGAACTAGATAAGCTATTTGCACAACATCAAGAGGAATGTCGGAAGGACATCGAACGTGCATTTGGAATGTTGCAAGCTCGATTCAAAATCATTCGCGAACCAGCTCGCATGTGGGACATAGGCGATTTAACTATCATCATGAGATCATGTATCATATTGCATAATATGATTGTTGAGGATGAACGAGATTCATATATTATACATTGGACCGATTATGACCAATCTGAGGCAAGTGGGTCTAGCACACAACAACCATTTTCGACTGAAGTGTTACATGCATTTGCAAATCATTTGCGTTCTAGATCTGAATTACGTGATTCAAATGTACATTACGAATTGCAAGGAAATGTAGTTAAACACATATGAGCAAAATTTACGATTAATCTGTGATTAACGAGATTTGATATCTCTATGTGTGATCTAAAAGTTTCATTGTTTGTAAGTTGTGCCTATTGTATTAATTAAGTTATGTGTGTTTTATTAGTTGTGTTGTGTGTTAATTAGTGCATTGTAATGTACTTAAGTTTATGTAAAACTAGTTTAAATGATATTAAAATTTTAAAAATAAATTTAATGATTATCTATATTTTTATTTTGTTTGTAAAAATAATTAAAATATAGAATAGAAAATGTTTAATTATTCATGTTTTATTTAAATTAGTTACATTTTTATATTAATATAAAAAAACGAAATAGGGTGTTGAATTTTATTAAACAAAACTATTGTAGAGTATAAAATTTTAATGGATGTTGAATTGTTTTTTTTTTACATAGGCGGATCGAAAAGGCTCGATCCATAGTGAAACCCTACGACGCGGGGCATCACGACTTGGTGAAGTCAAACTCCAGACGCCTAAGTACTCAGCACCAGAGCCTTTGCAACTGGACAAAATGAGTCTTGGCATGGGTGTTGAATTGTTAGGTAGAACAGAGAGAAGATGATGTGGAATGTAACATAGGGTGTTGAATAATTTTTCTAATGTACATAGTCTAATAATAAAGGACAAAAGAAATTAAATAGAATGTCTTTTTTAATACAAAACAAATGAATTTTTAAGAAAATAAATTCCCTAGTTTTAATTTTCAGATACACCTTCAAATTCTTCAATGTAATTAAATAGAATATCTTTTTAGAAAAATAAATATATAAAATGGAATGTCATAGTACAAGTAAAAACTTTATAATATCAAAGAAATTAAATGGAATGTCTTTTTTAATACAAAACAAATGAATTTTTAAGAAAATAAATTCCCTAGTTTTAATTTTCAGATACACCTTCAAATTCTTCAATGTAATTAAATAGAATATCTTTTTAGAAAAATAAATATATAAAATGGAATGTCATAGTACAAGTAAAAACTTTATAATATCAAAGAAATTAAATGGAATGTCTTTTTTAATACAAAACAAATGAATTTTTAAGAAAATAAATTCCCTAGTTTTAATTTTCAGATACACCTTCAAATTCTTCAATGTAATTAAATAGAATATCTTTTTAGAAAAATAAATATATAAAATGGAATGTCATAGTACAAGTAAAAACTTTATAATATCATATCCATTAATCCATTTAAAGTGTACTGTAGAATTTCTTTTATTCTTATAATCATGATTTTTCTGCATTAGTGATATGACTGAAAGTTTTTTGTAAATGCCTCTTCAATCACATTATTGCCAACAATTTTTGGTATGCCTAATGTAAATAATACAAAGTTCTTTAAAAACCAAATAAAGTATATTATAGTTTATATGTTTTGATAAGTTGAGAAAAAGAAAAGAATAATTTAATGCTCTCTTCAAGAGCTTTACACATCATCAATTTCAGTTGATGTGAAGTTGACATGTGTCGCTATGAGATTTAAACTATGAAAATAATTTGTATTAAATATATAATCTATTAAAGTCGTATTAATTTAGAGAATACGAAAGGTTGTTTCTGTTGTTTTTAAGATTCAAATTTAAAATCAAATAATAGAAAAAGTTGTGAGCACACGAAAGAAGGATGTGTCTATATTAATTTAATATAATTAAATGAAAAACAAAAAAAACGTAATACGACTAAATGAAAAAAAAACAAAAGAAAAATGTTTTTTTTTTAACTCTTCTGATTCCAGTTCTCGATTCATGTTATTAGTTATTTAAGTAGAATTTTAAATTCAGATTATTCATATTAATTTAATACATATTGTAATCATATGATGTCTTTTTAAGAATTTTATTTAAAACATATATGTAAATTAACTTTTTATATAAGATTACAAGTAGTCATTCGGGAAAAAAAGTACTAAGGTTTATGTATTGAATATATAATTTATGATAAAAGAAGAAAAATGCAAATTTAGTGAAAAATATAAATAAAATTTCAAACAATTTTAGAAAAAATTACGAAACAAAATCCGCGCATAGCACGGGTGTTCTCCTAGTTATTATTAATAAGTCATGCGATTTAAGTGCCCTACCAACTATGAGAGGTCTCCCTGCCACCTCATATCAATCGATGGCCAATCATATTTTGTTTGAACAATCACATTTTTATGATTATTGAAGGTATAGTTTTTTGGTAAGTTATAGGACTTTCTTTAGCAATTAGAGTCTTTGAACTTTAATTCTAAGAACTACTTGTCAGTGTTAAATATGAAAGAAAAGTAATTTTATCCTCTCTTAATTTTCATTTTTCTAGGGCTTTCTTTCTCATCCTCAATTTTTGCTCACCATCTCACGTTTAATCACCCTAATCAAATCTCATCTCCTCTTTTAAAACTTTCACGCGATAGAAGGCGAAATACACAGAGCTTTGTCAGCCATGACTCTGGAGAAATGATAAGAACCATTTATCCTCCCTGATCTCCCAGAATACAAATCTTGTGAACGAAATGTGTAGAGTAAAATCGACCGGCTCCTCAACCCAGAATGTCAAAATATATCCAACCTAATCCACGATATGTCGAGGAAATGACAACTCTATGAAAAAGCCATAGGAATTGTCCTGACTCGCGACAGATTCCAATTTTTCTTCAAATACGACCATGATATGGAAGAGATTCTGAAAAAGGAAGCTCACACTTTCAACAAGTGATCAATAACCATCAACAGAATGTATGAAAAACCTCCCCCTGTCTATTTATAGTTCATATATGTTTGAGTCCAACTCCGAAACATTCAGGTGAACCAGTACATAAAAGAACCACTCACAACCTTAGGAGAGTTCGCATGACAAGTCATTGAAGTCGCTTTCGACCCTCTAAGTCTCAAAGCAAAAGTTATGTCAGAATTCGTGTGAAGCTTGATGTTTTAAAACGACTTCGCCGTAACAAAGCTTACATGTAACGAGATGTAACATTCCATGTAACAAGATGAATAATCATTATTTGTTTATAGTTTTTAGTTATAGTTTTCTCTCTCAAGCATTCTACCTTAGACATCTTCATCTAATTCCTGATCTGCTTTTCGGTGACCTTTCTGTCTCCTTTCTATCGATTTTCATCCAAATTTGCATCTTGAAACAACAACACACGCCATGATTTTCGATGTCAACAGCTCCCTAGCTTGCTGGTGTCACTGCTTTTCATGTTTTTCTTTGTCTCTTCTCTCTTTTCTTCACTCTGGTCTATTTTTCCTCTTCTTCAAATTGTTTTTTAGTTTTTTCAGTCTTCCATTATGCTCTTGGGGTTGATGTGTACATCTGCTGTCGAGGGTAATGGGAGCCTTTGTCAGTGCATCTTTAACCTCATATAGGTTTTGTTTATTACTTGCCGCCCTTACCCGGGGCTCATGAATTTACTTTTTTCAAACATGAAGCTTGACATAAGCTCACATTTCCCTCAGTCTCTTGCTACTCAGAGCCCCCGATGACCAGAGCAGAAACTTCATATGGCGAACTCAGATATGCTATCTCTTGGCTTGCGGCTAGCCAAATCCGAATCAATCATGTGGCAGGCTCAAAGTTATACTTCTCTTCCTCATTTATTGATTTTGATGGTGCGGTTTCACCATCATCGGTTAAACAGATTGGAATCCTCTCTTTTGGATCTAACATGGTTAGGAGACGACATCTCTACCATTGCTGGAGCTGAACCTTTCAGGAGGATTCCTCGAAGATTAATCCTCACCATTGTACGCTTCATTCTTCCAAGTGCCTCTCCTTTGCTTGAAGCTTAAGATCAGTTGGTCATGCCCTTTCGGAATCCACCTCCGGTGATGCAGAAGCCTATCATCCCCTATCAGCCACTGACATCACTCACCGTTATTGACAAAGCAGTTTCTAAGACTTCTAAACAAGTTTAAATTTATAAACCTAGAAGCTAAAACTGCATTAAACGCAAGAGAACAATTGTTAGGTTGTAGTATTTAGGGTTATCGTCCAAGGAATTAAAAGGGTCTAAGATAGACACTAAACAAAAGAGAATGCATTAAAAGTTTGAGTCTAGGATAATTGAATTAAGTCGGGGTGTCATTAATCTCTCAACTCAATCTTACATAAACATAAGCAAGCATAACTGAATTATAGAAAGAAAGACTAAATTAAGGCGAGCAATAAGTAAGACGTAAGAAAGTTACAAACGTTAACTCTTAACACTAATAAAGATCAAATCTTGAGACACAACAATTGGTTCGTGCTCAATTTAGAATTGTAATGAATTTAAACTAGGTTTTATTAAACGACTAAAACTATTTCTATGTCAAGGATCCCTTTATTATCGATCTACCCACTCTCATGGCAAAGATATATTCACCGATGCACATTACAACATTCAAGTCTCACTTCTTGTCTATCTAAACATGCAACTAATAGTAACCTACAAGCCCCTTTAACCATCTAGCACCCATAAAACTCTACTCTCGTGAGCCAAGCTGAAATACATAGATTTTGTTCTCTCAAGTATTTCGTCGAACACTTACTAGGAATCATTGAGCAAGCATGATTCTTTTGATGATTTAAACAAAACCGTAGGAATCTATGCCAAAATCTAGCCTATAATCCATTACAATCTTAGATATAATCCTACCCTACTACATCTCAAGATCCTAGAAAGATTTACTCGCTAAGATACATGGAAATCCAAAGATAAAGTTTAGGTCTTTGAGCTTCCATAATCTTATATCTTGGAATTAAAAGAGAAAGAAGTAGAGGAGAGACGCAAATCTAAAATAAAATATTCAAAAGTATTACAAGGTTTGACCTTGTTTAGAAACCTAAAACCCTTAAAGGAAATCATAAAATTTATGAAAAGAGATTAAAATTATCCAAAGTTATGTTTTTGATAAGTGTAGAGGGCTATTTATACAAGTTGGATGTAGAAGAGTTGCCTTAGGGCCAATATGATTCGGATGCAGCGAGCTATCGAGCTCATTCTGCTCACTATCGACCTGCCTGGTCAATAGTGGCTAGCATTGGCAAATCCTCTGGCTGTGCAAGCACCTATCAACCTCATGCTAGCCCCTATCGACCAGCCATGTTGATAGCAGCAACATGGGTTGCCTTTTGCTTCTTCTTTACTCCATTGCTTGCTCATTTGCTTCCACCTTCTCCATATGCATTTAGCTCTTGTTTCTCTTGATTCTTGACCATAATCTCATCTAAAGGTGCACCTACAAATGCAAAAAGATGTATGCAATTGTAACAAAATCCTACACCTAGACTCAACTCCTAAACTACATGAATTTAGTGATTAAATACATTATTTACAACCTAAATATAGCAAAAAAAAAACATAAGTATAATGAACCTAAAGATGCATGAAAATGTATGCACATCAGCTGTCTGGATTTGATGTCTCGCGCAATCTTCCTCTTGGTTTATTATTGAGACTAGGGCTAAGGTGTCAAATCAAGCCCAACTAATCAGCTAATTAAAGCAAGTTAAAGGTCCAATCCCAGACTATCCAAACCCAAAAATTTCATTGTCTCAAAGCACCGTCGCCGCCTCAAACGTCTCTCCACTGTCAACTACACAACATTACGATTAATACCACTCGTCGCCTCCTCTCACGTATCGGCACTACCTCTTACAGTACGCCAATCTCAGTCGGTGGTCTCCACCGCTGGAGCTATCCAGCAAGCTTTCAGTGGATCTGATATACTCCCATTTCGACAAAGAAGCTTAGCCAATCTCATTAGCATCTACATTACTCACGTCCCCATTGTGACTAAATATATTTCCCAGGGACCCTTTGAGGTCACTCTCTCAGATCATCACTCTTTCTAGATCGCTCCACCATGCGAGAGACTGAAATTTTCACCCTCGACGTATGTATCCTTGCTCTTACTTTCATTTCCCGTTGTGGTTCTAAAAGAATAGATGAATGCCAACAAATTGGATTTGGGTGTTGACATGCCATGTCCATCGATGAAATTGTCTCCTATTCACCCAAAACATCGGATTAAGTTCGCCAAGGAAACACCAACTAATAAGACCTACGAAAATCAAGGAGGGTCGAAGGGTGATGGCTCAGGTTTTCACCCAAGAAATCACTGCAAGCGTACAGTTAAGCACGTTGTAGTGGTTCAGGTATCGAATCCACAAGGAACAATGTCGAACGAAGAACTATGAATCAATTATGGGCTAAAGAGAAACAGAGATGGTTGGTAGATGATGCAAATATCGAAATCAAAGGAACAAAGAAAGCAAGAAGGCAAGAACGAGTTGTAAATCAATCAGAGAAAAACGCTGGGCACAGGGTGCTCTCAGGGAAATCATTTCATCAGGATTGCAGATTGTTAACGGGGAGACGATTAAGATCCATCTTAGCTCAATTCACAGGATTATAATTAACCTACTTTCGCAGCGTTAATTATTTATGCTTAAGGATCCTAGACACTAACTTTCGTTGAGTGTCAAATCCTAAGCATGCATTCTAAGCAGGATTGATTTGCTCACAAAGCGCAGTAACATCAACTGTGGTTGGTTAAAGACACTTTGCTCATTTAATCTCAGTTTCAGGCATTCAAGCAATCACTTTTGGTGTATTGAATAACACAATATCATGAACTAGGTGATCAATCCAATTATAGCATTAAACACAGAGATAAACGAAGACCAATAGATAAATCCCCAATCAAACAACCTAACAATCACTGAATCATGAAATCCCCTATGAGAAACCCTAAACCCAACTAGAAAACTACTCACTCATAGCAATCAAAACAACACAAGATGAATTTGATGGAAACATTATGTATTAAATAACAAAAACAAAGAGTAGAGTTCAGAATTCTTCTCCAACAAAGTACAGAAGTATGGAATCTCTCTCAAGGTTACAAAGCTCAAAAGTCCGTTCTAAAACTCGAAAATAGCATAATCTAAAACAGAAAATCGAGTCTAGGTCATATGGTATGAAACTCGGTTCAAAATAACTTTGGTTTGTGTCTTCAGAATCTGGT
>OVAN01009732.1:0-16577 GCA_900406275.1 Anastatica hierochuntica | reverse complement strand
GTATAATTTCTAGTAATTTCTTATTTCCTTGGGCGTTTTCAGTGATTTGAATAAATTCTTTATTTCCTTCGNATTTCCTTGGGCGTTTTCAATGATTTGAAGGAATTCTTTATTGCCTTCGCCCTTGGTTTCAATATGAAAACCGTTTAGCCTAATGTCTTTAAAGCTTAGTAAGCTTCTTTTAGAACTGAGTGAATATAAAGCATTATCTATTTCTAGATGTGTACCCTTAGGTAAAATTAGATAGGCTTGACCACTGCCTTCAATTAAATTTGATATACCCGCAATTGTGCTAATGTTTGCCTTTTTCATGGTTAGGTTTATAAAGTATCTTTTGTCTCTTAGAATTGTGTGGCTTGATCCACTATCCACCACGCAAATATCCATGTCATCCGCCATCCTTTATAAAATAATGATATTAAAGTTAATTATTTTCGGTTTTGAATTTTTGTTTTAAGGTGGTAATTTCAAAATTTTATTTTGTTTTGGATTTCGATTTTTGGTTTGGTTTTTATTGGTTTCGTGTATTTCAAAGAAAATCAAAGAAATAGAATAAATTCAAGAAGTAGCATTCAAATGAAAACAAAGAAGTTCAAAGCATAAAAGAAAAAAAAAACATAGAATGATGCCGAAAATAAAATAAACCAACACTACTCTTTCTCTCCTAAGCAATCCGCTGTCTCATATTCTAGGAGGTCATCCTTTTCATGGTCAAAATCATGGAGGTGGTAGGATTCACGGGTTTTTGTGTGAGAGAGAGAGATCGGATTTTATTTTTTGTTTTAGGGTTTGTGTCGAAATTTTGTTCTCAGGGTTTCTAGAGTTATCGTGCTGATAACGTGTTGTGAAACTTATGAGAAGGATATGTTTATTAATGATAGAAGGATCTTTTATATAGGAAATTACAAAGTACAAAGTACAAAACCAAGTACAAAACTAATGGACCTACATCTAATATGGGCTTGCGCCAAACCCAATATAGCTTAACAAATAATAAAAACAGTTAATAAATTTTGAAAATTGACTTTTTGACTTTTGAAAAAGTCACAAGCCTTGACTGCGAGAGAATCTCCAATTAGGATAATATTATGCCGAATTGTCCACACCGTAAACCACAGGCCGTGACGAGGTTCTTGTTCTGCTTTGCTTTCCTCTTTAGGTAAGTTTTGGGTGTTCTTTGTTATTTAGCCCTTAAACAAACAACGAAAGTGAACGAAATGTTGGGCTATAGATGTCTGCTTTGGTTAAATGTTCGCTTTCTTGGTAAGAATATCAAAATATAAATCTCGAAAACCAGTCGAGATCTCTAAAACTTATGAAGAATTATGGGCTACCGGATCGGTCCATTGTGATTCAGACTCTTAGGATAAATTTTTTGGTATTAGGGTTAGGGTCACCGGCTGGTCTGTTGTGGTCCGAATTACCGACAAAAAAATGTAAATCTCTCCCCATTATTTAATTAGTTAATTACACTATTAACTAACATCCGTGATTTAGAAGTATTTTTTCAAAGGAAAAAAATCTATTTTTCTATTACTTTAAAGGTAATCCCTCTGTCAGCGGGGCCTTTAGCCTAGTGGCAGACGCTCAGCTCACTAAATCTGAAATTTGAAGGTTTGAATCTCCGGTCGCGTATATGTGTGCGCATGCCCCGTATGAAGGGTTATGGGTTACCGGATCGGTCTATTGTGATTCGGACTCTTAGAATAAATTTTTCGGTACTAGGGTTAAGGTCACTAGCCGGCCTGTTGTGGTCCAGATTACCGGAAAAAAAAAAAAAAAAGTGATCTCTCCCCCATTATTTAATTAATTTTCGAACTAGGTTGGTTACTCTTCTTTTATCAACCAAATTTACACTATTAACTAACATCTGACCAAATTTACACTATTAACTAACATATGACGTAAAAAATGCGAATCAATGCTATATTATTGTGGGCCTTTATTGGACAGAAGAATATACTGGCCTGGGTCGTTTTGATTTGGCATCAAACAAACGATGTCGTTTAAGACATTGGGGATTTTTTTAAATCAAATCATCGCTTCCGTCTATTTCTCTTTCAGGTTTCGATTCCCACCGGCGGAGACGACTCCCAAACGGCGATGCCTAGTGTATGTCTCTCAGCTTCATTCATAATCCTTTTGACCTTTTGCATTCGTTATAGAAACTCTCTGTGAATATCTCACTTTCAATCCTGAAACGATCCCACGAAGGAATAAGGAATTAATATCGTTTGATGCAATCTCGTTTTGTTTTTCCGTTTCAGGTGATTGAGGCTGCTGTTTATTTTTCATGCGGTGCCGCAACATTCTATCTCTTGGGCCGTGAAATTAAAAGGTTTTTAAGTCTCTTCCCAATCGTTTGGATAATGAGTACTTAAAAACATTTTATCAATCAAATTCATACTTTCTTTGCAATGGTGCAGGAGAGCTTACTGTTTAAGCAGTATTACCCGAGTGACGGAGTTAAAATGTTTAGGTAACTAATTCAAAAGGCTGGATATTTTTCATATGCATTGGTTTTAGATCAAATGATCCAGAATTTTTTTCCCTCTGTTTGTGTTCTCTAGATGATTTTCTTAAAGGAGAAACGACGAGTCTCCTTGTTGTTGTATCTGGAAAAGTTGGTTCTGAAGCGCCCTTCAACTGCAGGCATAAAGGTCTTCTGGGTGTTTTTTCTGAGGAAAAGGTAAGATTGATTCTTTGAAGGTTGCATTGCATCATTACGTGTGCATAACTCTCTGTTCGTGGCACATAACACCTATATATTTAGGCCAAAGTGGATTTTGAGATCAAGTTAGAAGGTGGCCATTTGATAAAGAATACGCTTAACTATCTGTTACAACAAAAGGAGACACCTTGGTATCTGGTAAGAGATACATTCATACGTTCATTTGCTATTTCTTGCCATAACTTAAGCTTGTCTCTTTACTTGGTTGTTTCTCTCTCTCACACAATTAGGAAGACAGCACGGGTCGAGTGAATGTGGTGGGAGCTCAATCTGCTGTAGGATTTGACGCTACTCTGAATAAGAATGCATTTAATATGCCAGCCAGTGAACTCTTCACCAAGCTTGTTAAACCCGAAGGTTTTAAGGTTTGCTGTTTTTTCATTGTTTTCTTTCTTTCAATTTGTCAGACACTTCTTTCCTTTGGTTGAAACAAACAATGTGATGTTTTTTGTGACTCTTAGGTGCTTAAACATAATTGCCATGAGCGTGCTCTTAATATTGGTACATACTTGACTTTTGTTGGTGAGGTAAGGGAAATCCATTATCTTTTTCTTTTCTCTTTATTCTCAAAATTTGGATCATGTAAGTAAGAGTGGCGTTTTTAGTGAACTCTGCAAGTTATGTTACATCTGATTTTGTCACTCTCTGTTACTATAGGCGGTCAGAGACAAAGCTGGGAATCTCATGATTCAAAGTCCCAAAAATCTTTCTTTTCTGGTCTTATGTGGGGAGGGCTCATTTGATAAAATGGTTAGGGACACGAAGTCAAATGCAGAGTAAGGAAAGACTCATCATGTTTCTGTTATGCACTACTTGGGAGGTTATGAATCATCTTTTTTTTTTTGGTTGAAATTGTGTTGTGTTATCTTGCAGGAGTTATATTTTCCTCTCCAAAGTCTGTGGAACTATTGTTGTGGCTTTGGCCATCATGTATGGTGTGCATTTTGTAAGAAAGGTTTTGCTACCATTCGAGTGGGAGAAAAAGGACTTGCGTAAGAGATCAGAGAATACTATTTCAGACACTGCAGAAGCTCAATCAATGAAAGAAGAAGAAAAAGAGGAGAAGAAGGAAAACAGAAGACTGAGCAGAAGAAACAGTTTTGTTCAGCATTTTTAAATATATTTCTCGATGAAAGTCAAATATCATTATATCTAAAAATTATTATAGAATAGTAATTCATTTTAATGTAGTAATACTATTTTTCTCAGCTTATGTTTATAATGTTTTTTCTCACGCTCTACTAATATCCCCCAAATTCTTTAAAATTTATTTCTCCTTACTCATTGCCCTCTTATTACACATTACTATTTCATTTTTGATTTTCAAAATCATATAAAATGATCTGTAAATCTGTTTTCAACAAATTTTCCTCTTACTAATCACTCTCCCATTTATTTTTGGTTATAGCAACTTTTACAATTAGTGATTGTATGATGCACCCCACCTCTTACCCCTCCTCTTTAAGTTTTCATGTAACAATTTATAATGTACAATTATATGTGTAATGTAATAGATTCCCACCAGTTATTTCAACCCACTATAGTTACTCACATATATTATTAGTGAGTCTTATATATTATTTCCGAAGTAAATTTGGCTTAGATTAAAAGCTGAGATGGTTGATTGATTACAAAGCTATCACCAATGAATTAATTTTTTTAAAAAAAATTAAAAGAGTTCAAAAAAAGAAATAGAATTAATTTCATAATAAAATCGTATTTATATGTAAATGTAATATTTTTAATATTGATTTTTTTTTGATTTTGATACAGGATAAATTCATCTTACCATAAATTAAAAACTATTAGATTAACATCCAGCAAGCCAATCGTTTAATATAACAAAATTTATTCACCAGGAAAATAATAATTATTATTAACTAATAAAAAAATTAGGAAACAGATAAAAATAAATTTAATAAACTGTGGATAGACACACCAACATCACATTCATGAAAAGAATGGTCTAAAATATGTGTAACTACGATTATAGTTTTTAGTGGAGTTGAATATCAAAATCCATAAAATATTCTAACGTTTTGCATAGTATGTTAAATAAACCAAATGACAAATGTTATTTAATATTATTCAAAAAATCATCTTTCTTATAGTAAATTTATTTATTGTACGCAAATTTTAAAATGATAAGAATTTTTTCTCATTAACTAAAAAATATATTACAAAAATAATCATACTAATTATTAAATATTTTTACTTTTTACATTTTAATAACTAAAAAAAGAAAAAATTTAATAAGGTGTGGATTGACACTAATATTACAGTCACGTAAACAGTGCTTAAGGATATGGGTGATTATAACATAGTATTTAGCAGGGTCCAATACCAAAATTCCCAAAATATTTTAGTGCCATGTAATTTTTTATTTTTGTCTGCAAACGTGTTTTTCATTAAAGGCCCATAAAAGTTACAAAGTGCAACAAAACCCAAATTTACATAATTAAGTTTAAGACAGAGGACTTGACATTAATAACAAAAATATGTCTTCTTCGATACGCTAGAACTATCAACCGCACACGTGTCTTTATTCTCCAAATTTCCAGTACCACAACTTTTAAACACGTGGCCTTCAAGAAAGTTTCTCTGACCGAGATCGGAAAAACTGTTTAGCCCCACCATTGCTCCGCCGTTAACTTGCAATTCTATTTTCACCGTTGACACACTTTGTAACTCAGTTCCTCGTTGGGAATCATCACCGAGATCTCTCGGCACGGGCCACCACAACACATTCATCCTCTCTTCTGCTTGATTTTAGAAGTTGAGTCACATATCAAATCCTTCTTCTTCGCCATAAGATCCGATCTACTTTCATGTGATACCCTCGCTTTAAGTTTCAGCCTATATAGGCTTCTGTTAACTCAAAAAAGAGTTATGAAAGCGGGACATGAGAGAAGATGATACTTAAAACTAAAAAGAAGTATTTGAAAACAAAGAATACAAGCAGAAAAAAAGTAAGGTCTAGTCTCAAAATCGGGAAGATAAACTTAACAAACCATAACCATTCGATTTGAAAACCTTACAAACAAGATGAAACACAAACAAAAAGAAAACCGAAATCATGCCGGAGAAAAAACCGCACAAGACGTAAATAAATCCGAAGAGTCGGAAGAAACCACCGGATGTTAGCCGGAGAATGTATTTACAATCCAAAAAACAAAAATCCGAACCGGCTACTGCCGGCCGGAGAGAATGTCGATTTTAAGCTTGAAACTTCAGAGAGAAGAGATAGAGTCAAGAAACTTTTTTTCTACACGTGTTAGTTAAAACTCCGATGTAAACAGTGCCATGTAAAATATGTTAAATGGAACAAACCCTATTTTAAATATCTTATATATAACAAAATGTATCGTCTAAATTTAAAAGTGATATTCTTAGAATTTAAAAACCAAAAATTTTAGAATATAATATAAGCGTATATGTTTACCAAGCATAATAAATTTGAAAAAGTAATAGATAGTACATATTATCAATTAACTAATGCTGAAAATTATTTGCACGCATATATCCATGGATGGTTACGAAATGCGTGCTGTTTATTTATCTAGGTAGAGAACAACACGCTGTTTTATCTTAAGGGAAACGGAAAGGCATGTCTTTATTTCCCATAAAATTTCCTTTGTTTTGAGTTTTATATTCTTTCGCTCCATCTCCAAAGTTACTTGTTTTGGATTTTCGTTTTTTTTCAACTCAGTCTCTCATGTTTCCAAGTTCCAACCTAAGAGGAGACGCACGCACTATGCATTTCTTTTCCTCTGGATTCTCAAAGCGTTCTTCTTCTTCTTCTACCGGCATAGATGAGCTGAAAGGATTGGGTACGATTCACGATTGATGTTAAGTTGGGTGTGACTTATGGGGTTTCTGATAGATTATCAAAATTTTCAGGGTTTTTTCTTGAGATGGAGCCGTTATGCAACACTGTAGACACTGTGTGTGTGTTTTCCAGTACCGTCTCTCCCTCGATCTCGTGTTCCAATTTCAGAGTTGTTTCTAGTGTTCCTTTCTTCCCAGTTGAAGAAATTGTGGAATCTTAATCCTTCACAGGTTATGATTCTCTTGGGGTTTATGATGTGTTGTGGGTTTAATGGCGGATGTTAGATTAGGGTTCTAGTAGATTCCTCTTGTTGAAACACTTAACTCGCAAAGCTAACCCTTGAGCTGAGGCCCTTAAAATACCTTTTTATATAATCATGAACAGATTGCTTGTAGTTTATGGTTTGGTGCCATAGGATCTTACATCATCAGTTGCTATGTTAAGCAAAGCCACTCTTCTTATCTGGAAAGTGCTATCTCAATCGTCAAATTGAAAGATTTGGGTAAATTTCTTTGATTCGTTTATAAGCATTGTTCTTGTGTGACTCATTAGTTCCACCACCTGATCAATGGGCCACCATTTTTTGGCTCCCAGTTGATAGGTTTGAAAACAGTAACACGCCTCTCGTTGTTAAGGTTTCTGGAAAAGTTTGTTCTGCTGCGCCCATAGTTTTGTGTCTTCCCAATCTCGACTCAGATGTAGAGAGCAAGTCACCTATAGTTACCACACTGGTTCAGTCACAATCTGACTCCATTTCATGCGTTATTTATGAGGGAGAGGTAAACTTCTAGCTTTTGCCTCTTTTTTTTCAACTGACTTTGAATCTGTGTATGTTTTATGTGTCTTGATGATGACCAAATAGGAATATGGTGTATTTCAGACCGAAATTGTATATGCGGATAGAGGCAGAAATGGTGATCGGTTTAGCTCAGTAGTGGAGGTTAAATCAATCCATGATGAGGTTCCTTGGTATCTGGTAAGCCCTGTTTCTAATGGTAATCTTTTCTTTCTCCGCAATAGTGGGAGAATCTCATTTATAAAGTCAACATTCTCTTATTGAACATCCCCACAACAGGCTGATGACACTGGTAAAGTATATGTAGAGGGAATTCAGAAGGCAAAGGGCTTTGACTTGGTGTCTCATAAAAGAGAATTTGCAGGTCCAGGAACTGCATTACTTAGAGAGCTAGGATTCATTAGAGAGATTGATAATTGCCGAGGAATGAAGGTTTCTCGTTTTATCTTTTTTGTTGTTGTTGTTGTTTTGGATATTATGTTTCTTTGTATCTGAATTAGCCAAGTAAGAGTATTTCATAGATGCTTGGAGTAAAACACATTGAGTGTGCTCTTGAGGTGGATTCTGCTCTGACGGTTGTTGGTAAAGTAAGTTTTGACTTTTAAAATTTTAGTTTAGTCTAGCTAATTGAAATCTGTAGTTCGTGTGTTGATCATTTTGATTCGGCAAATTTCATGCATTGCAGGCTGTGAAAGACAACAATGGGAATATCACCATTCGAGACCCATTGTTTGTTGATCAATCTCATTTGCAACATGATGCGACCAAAAAGACTGTGTTTGATGGAGTAAGGTAAAAAAACAAAGTTACTTTCCTCTTATATGATAGTGACTATCAGAAGACATTTGTTCATTTCAACTCTTTATTTCAGTGCATGGGATATCGCGTCGATGTCTGCATTCGTCACGGCTTTCATACTATGGGCAATTGAGGTGGTGTTTACTTCTTGTTTCGTTTGTTTGAAAGATATGAAAGTTAAGAATAAGAACCTATAAATAACATTTGTGGCTTTTGGGTTTGTGATTCAGGGACTAAAGAATTATCCTTGTAGCGAGGTTCCTCTCCAAGTTTTCAAGGATTTGAAACAGTTCCAATTTCCATTTCTCTTTTCATATTCGTCGTGACATGTTCATTGTATTTATTTTGGTTTTATTAGTTGAGTCGAATCCAATCGGGTAGGCAAAAGGTTTACGTGGTTCGAGTCATGTCGTTTGCAAGCGATGGGCTCTGCTTCTGTGTTGGGCTACTGCCTGTTGATGGGCTTTTTCAATAAGATTTTCTCAAGCCCATACAAACGCATGATAATTTCTAGGTCCGGGCATTTGGGTATTTGGTTCGGTTCCGAAAAAGAACTGTTCGGTTCCGGTTCTTTCGGTTTAGAGATTTATTCGGTTCGGTTTGGGTTCTGGATCCAAAACTTTCGGTTCGGTTAGATTTCGGTTCCGTTTTTTTTCGGTTCCAAAATTTAGGATCCATTCGATTTTTTTTCTCGTAACCGAAACCGGAACCGGAACCGAATCATATTTTTGATTTTGTGGTGTTAAAATTCGGTTCCTAACCGAAATTTTTGGTTCCGGTTTTTCGGTTCCCGAATTTTGGATTCATTCGGTTCTTTTTTATAATTTGGTTCGGTTCCAAAATTTTGGGTTCCGGTTCGATTCCAGTTCCGAAGTTTAAGATCCATTCGGTTATTTCTCTTGAACCGAAATTAAAACCGAAAATTCGGTTCCGTTCCCTCTGGGTTTTCAGTTCCGGTTAATTTGCCCATTAATTTCATTCGGCGGATTCATTCCTGTCATCATCTTTCTTCTTTCAGCCGAACCCTAAAAAAATCCTAGAAGAAATAGCAGTCGATTATGCTTCGTATATGAATTGTTCGTTCGGTTCAACATATACAAATAGAAATCCCAATCCGCTTGTTTCCATCTTCTCTTTGCAGTCAGAGGAACATGATTGAAGTTGCTGCTGCTGCTTTATGCCTTGGCATTGGCTTCCTAATGAGATTTTCAAGCATCAACAAAAAGATGTTAGTCATTTCCTCAATCATGCTTTTGCTGGAACAAAACAAACAAACAAACTGTTGATTTCGATTTCTTCTTCTTCTTCTTCTTCTTCTTCTACTATTCAGGACCTCTGAGATTCTAGGTGCAGCTACACTGGTGAAGGACCTGAAAGGATTGGGTAGGTTTTAAAATTGACAATTTGGTAGGATATAGTATGTTTCTGCTTTGTAAAAGTTGATGCCTTTTTGTTCAATTCCAAAATTTTTCAGGGGAATGTATTGAAAAGATAAAATACCCAACTGTTGTAGTACGTGGAACTGTTGGATCAAACTCAACAGTAGAGAATAGCCGTTTGGATGTTTTCGTCAGGGAAACGGTAAAGATTTGTGATCCAAAGACATGTTTGTTTTTTTAGACCACTGATTTGAGCAATGTTGGGTTCTCCTTCAGGCTTCACTTGAGTTTGAGAGGCATCTCTTTAGTTCCACAGTAGCTGACTCTGAATCCATTTTGGTTAGCCTTAAGGAAGTTCCTTGGTATTTGGTAAGATATGTGTTTTCAGTTTCAGTATATGACATTTTTTCCCCTCAAATCCACAAAACATATATCCACAGTTCTCCTTAAGTAACCAGTTGCTTCTATTTTCCATGATAGGATGATGGTACTGCTCGAGTTTATGTATCTGATTACCAATATGCCGAAGGATTTTATGATACTTTGAAAAACTACTTCTCTACTGAACCAGCGATTAAATACTTTGAAAGCCTTGTTTCTGATGAAAAAATCAAGGTAGTAATAATCCCTTTTGGTCTTTTTCCTTCTCTAATTTCTCTGGGCTTAAAATAACAATGTTGATGTTGTTCTTTTAGATTACTGATTTTAACTGTCGCAAGCGTAGGCAAGTTCTTGAGATTGGCACGAATTTGACTGTTGTTGGCAGCGTAAGTCACACATCCATGTTTTGTTTGTTTGTTTGTTTGTTTAATTTTCATTTCATGGTAGCTCTATATTTTACTCTAGGCTGTAAGAGACAAAGATGGAGTTCCCATGATAGGAAAAGCATATGAGGTCTTCAGTGGACATATACAACTTGAAGACTTGGTCAAGGATCTGAAATCAGAATCAGAGTAAGAAACTATCTGTATTTATTGAATTGCTGAAAAACAGAGGATTTATATGTATTTTCTGAGAATGTTTCTGTTGTCACATTTTGCAGGAGATTTGGAACTTTATCCTTTTGCTTAACAGCTTTGGGTGTGGTGTTGCTCGGTGTGAGCATAATGCAAACCGATGTATATGTCATCGAGTGAAAAAAAAAAAGAAACTAGAGCTTATTATAATTACTGCCTTCCGTTTGATTTTCTTTTATTTTGATGGTGAGGTTTGTTTTTAGCTGTCATATCCACTAGTCGCTAAGCGAGCATATGTTGTTAAGTTTGTTTTGAGTCTCTTGCTAATAACTAGGTGGGTAGTTTTGTTTCACAATTTTCTATAATTTTAATGTAGTTGAGGAATATATATAAGTTGCTGGAGAAGTTAACAATTATGAAAAGGAAATCTACCAACATAAGTCCAAAACCATTAACATATAATATCAGTTGAGTATATCATAACCAGAGACAAATACACCGGAGCTACTTATACGAAGGAGTCGTACAAGCTTAGTCGTGGCAGTATTTTTACTTAGGAGAAGTCTAGAGGAATACGCAGTACACTGACAGCTAAAATAGTCACACCAATACCTGCTAAAAACAAGGAGAACCTCCCATAATACCTACAAAAAAATGAAACGAACAAAAAAATTCTATAAGAAAAACAAATATGATCTCCCAAGTGAAGGAACAACAAATGTTTTCCTACTCTGAATTTGATTTTAGATCAGAAGCCAATTCATCAATGTTTACACGTCCATTAAAGACTTGATAGACACGTTTGATCGTGATAGCACCATCTTTGTCTTTCTCCGCCTAGAGTACACAGCATAAATGTAAAATATCATGATTCAACTAGCTACTAACTGCAATCACGAAAGTGAAACAAACAAAGAAGAAAACTGGAAACATGGGTTTGACTTACTTCACCAACAACCGTCAAAGGTTTACCAATCTCAAGAACATGCTCACAACAGCTGTTTGCGATAATCTAAAAAAAAAAGACACCAACACTGTTAAAAAAACCGAAAGAAAAATATATACAAAGTAACTATATACGTAAAGAAGAGACAAGTAAGTAAGTACCTGGATGTCTTTCAAAGAAAAAAACCTTTCTAAGTGTTGAGTCACTGGTTGATCGAAGATATATTTACTTAGCGTATCATAAAATCCTATGGAAAATTGTGCATGCATTACATCAACCCGACCGGTACCGTCATCCTAAAATGTGAAGCTAATTTACTTGAGGAACCTCTATCTAAAGTGTTTGTGGCTTTGAGAAAAATGTGATATGAAAACACACATCTTACCAAATACCAAGAAACCTCCTTACGGTTCAACATAACATTTCTACATTCCTCTGCTGGAACTCTAGTACGATTCTCCTCCCTCTTTAGACAAATCGTAGCCTGAATCAACACAACTAATTAAGGTTTCAAGAACACAATCTTTCAATTCAAGAATTCGATATAAGTAAAGACGGTGAATCTAACCGTTTCTTCAGAAAAAACACACAAAGCACCACTACGGTTGTTCTCTATGGGTGAGTTTGATCCAACTGTTCCAAACACCACAACACTGTTGCATAATGGCTCCTTGTCGAGAAAAACCTCTGAAAAATTCGATAAAATCTATCACAAAACTATAAAACACAAGCCAAAATAACATCAATTGTAAACCATTACCCAATCCTTTCAGCTCATCTATGCGAGTAGCTCTAGCTAGATTCTGAGCTTTACTGTATCGAAGAACAATATCGGATCAATAGAAATATTTTTTCAACAAGAGCAGAGAAAATCGATTGACTAACATCTTGTTGCTGCTGCTGGAAAAGCTCAATAGGCAGCCCACGCCAATGCATAAGGCAGCAACTTCAATCATCTTCCTCGACTGCAAGCGACAGCCTAATCGATTCTCGGAATTTTAGGGGTTTCGCTCAAAAGCTACAAGACGACGACGACGACTCAATGTTAAATGGGTATTTTCAGCCCATGTAGTATTTTCTTGTTCGTATTCGGTTCTGGTAATTCCATTCTTACATCGGAAATCCGTTCGGATATTTTTTTAGTTCGGTCCGGATTCGGATCCGAATATTTCGAATATTTATCTTAGGAACCGAAAAATAGCTGGTACTTATTTGGATATTCTCGGTTCTAGTAGTTTGGTTACTTTTAAGTTCTCGAAATACTCACAAATATCCAAAATACTAGAGTAAAATACTAATAAAATACTAGTATCACGATCAAAATACTAGAGTAAAATACTAACGCTTTTTGTTCTAAAATTTACACATATATCGGTAAAATTTTAAGTTATCATACATAGTCTTAAATATATTCATATATCTATAGCATTTGTTATACGAAAATCTTATGAATCACTACTATTTCAAAGATAATAGTAGCTATCATATTAACGTATTTACGTTAACTATTATAATTTATGGTATTATGTAATAATAACATATCTTTTTACCTCCATGTCCATCGTTTACTACAATTCTCGGTGAAAATTTTGATTTATTTTAAGTTACTACAATCTTGGTCACCAGAATTATTGTCTTAAATTATATTATAAGCTAATTGTTAGGAAATAACTTATTGTTATTGGTAATTTCTCATGTGATAGAACGCTAACCGAGTTAATTGTCGATGATCAGAAATGTATCTTGTAAAAGATGATAAGGGAATAATCATGAATAAGGGTTAAGCAGTATTATCTTAAATATGTGCAATGTGAAAATCATACATATTCTTTATAATTTTTTTCTATGTAACTTTAGATGACGAAGAAAATTTACTAAGCTATTTAATATTGGCTGAGATCAAATAAATTATAATTGCAAAAAATGTAATTTGATATCATTGATAATAAAATAAAATTATTATTGTTCAAATTCATATGGTAGGTTGTAGAATTATTAAACATAAATTTGGTTAAAAACTTTTTACTAAATATATCATAAGAGGTGTGAAACCGTGAATGTAGAGATAACTTGTGGTATCATTAGCAATCATATTTTCCTATATCAGTGAACTTCTGTTTAAAAACTCTTTTCCTTTGAAATTGTTTAAAAGTGTGCACTAAAAATAAGGGAAATTAGGACAAATATTCATAGAAAAAAGATTATTTCCCTAACTAACCAAAATTCTCTTCGCTCTCCTACTTTATCTTCCTATTTCTCTCTCTAATCTCTCACCTACAAATTTAATTAATCTTTTTTTTTTGTTTTTTCACCAATTCACCCTTAAAATAATATATTCTCTGAACATCATCGACAATTTTGAATTGTAAAACATTGGGTAGTAATATCTTTGTTTTGAGATTTTTGTATCATTGATTCGCCTGAATTCGATGTATTTTCAGGCTTGAACATCCTAACAACATTATTACTTTTGATACTTATTAAAAAAATGTTTATGTAAAATATATTTGAAATAAATATTAAAAGCAAGTATAAATAGCAAAAACAAAAATCTACTAAAATATTATAACAAGATAACGTGGGACTAATTCAGTAAACATATGTACTTTTAACGTAGTAAACAAGTATAAGGTACAAAAACAAATGTACATTGTTAGTAAACAAATATTGACAGACTAATCTATGTCTGAAGAGATAACACCCACAACGTATTTTTGCTATTCAAAGCTTTTTTCTAATAACTCTAGCTTCATGTGCTTGGAAAAAAATTTAAGCTTGGAAAATTGCACGAAAAGATGCCTAAGTGTGGAGATACACTCACTAGAGTGTTACTTGATTAAAAATGTAATGGATGTGGAAAAATATCTTAAAATATTAGATTTGAGACATTCTTAATTGGTGCTCGACCGATATTGAAATTTGGCGAAAGTTATCTATGTGTGATGGTTGAGTTTTGAGCTGAACCCAATTCAGTTGTATTCTCATCGTTGTTCACAGTACTTGGATTCCATTAACGAAAAATATTTAGCCATAAATTTAGATTAAAAACATAAAAGTATTTTTAAAACATTAAAAGACGAAAGCAAAGACATTAATTATTTCTTTTACACACAAAACCATAATTTTCCTTATTTTTAGATTCATACACTTATGACAAATTGTATAAAAAATTGTATATCTAAGACAAATTAACATCTGATTGGAGCCGAAATATTAACTCAAGGTGGACAAATGATTCAAACAAGGGCCGAAACATTTGATTAAACCAAGACATTAATGTCTGGTTTAATCAATTAATTGATGAAGCCAAAAACCTTGCAACGGCGTTGACCATTCATGAATTAAGAGAAAACTATTATTTGAATTCTCGGGATAAAATATATATTTACATTTAAAATAACTTACGCTTGTTATTTTTTTTGCATAAAACGACCATATGTGTCATCTCTTAATTTAGCTCTTGTGTCACCTTTTGGATGTATGTTTCTTCTTTCGGATGAACATCCTCTTTGATAGCAACCGAGAGAGAAATTATCTCACACCTTAGCTAGAAATACAATCAGGAAAAAAAAAGTTATAAAACTCACAAATAGGATAACGAATCATTTTGACTTACAAACAATCAAGCAATGATTTTAAAAGTTAAACAATAAATATATTGTACATGTTTTTATTTCAGTTTAACACATAATTTGGAGAACAAAAAAAAATTTGTTACGAAATATATTATCTCACACAACTACGCGGTGATAAGTTATCAACAATATCTTGTCATGATTATTGTTCGTGACATATACCTATGTAATAATAATTGTTTTTTAGAAAGTTACACAAGTTTACTACTGTTCATATATTATTTTTCCTATAAAATGACAATAAAATGAAATACAATTCCGAACTAAGCAATTAAACACAAAAAATCACACTTGCAAGAAGATATAGTTGAAATGTGGACTCGGATCTTACACGAAAACGCAGAAGGAGTAGTCAAGCTTTCCTTTTCAAAGTTAGTCATGTCTACGCAAGAAAGATCATATACAACCAATTTGTTTTATTATCGTGTGCATTTTGAATATTGAAATTTATTCAAAATATTATTTTGAAAAAAATGTAACAAACTTTAACTTACAAAGCAAAACGGTAAATGATACACAAAAGAGGAGTAGCATACCTTTGACAAAGTAGATCTAGCGACATACACTTCTTCTAAGGGAGAAGTTGAAGAAGATCAAACAAAAAGAAAATGAAAGAAGCTGATAGGACATGAAGTTTTTTTGTTTATTTTATAGTTAAATTAACGTGTTTTTTCTTAGTTAAGGCTGGTTTTATTTATGGTTTTGAGCTCAACCATATCTCTAACTATATGTTGGTTCGAATTTTCAACCATATTAACCTTTTTGTTTAAGTTCATATAGCATTAAGATAGTATGCAACAAATCTTTCCACTTGTAATGTATTTTACACATATACTATAATGTCATATAACCAAATATGTAATAATGTCATGTTTTATGAACTTAGGAAACGTACCATATCGTTTGGAGATGGAGAAATTCACGGAGAAGAACATTCGGTCGGATATGATCAAAAAAAGAAAAAAGAACGAAATTGTTTGATTTATTTCAAATATGCATATTTATTTTCAAAGAAAAGGAAACGCAACAAGAAGAACGAACCTTTGATTTGTTATGACCGTGGATCATGGTTCTATAAAACATCGTATCTTCCTAAAAAGCCTGAGATTTAAAAAATATTGAAAAGATAGCTTCTATAATAATTATCTGCAAAGGTAAACAATTTGTAAACAACGTCAAACACACCTTTTGTTAAAATATTATATGTGGATCAAATACGGATTCACCATCATCTGAACGCTAAAACAGATCTACGCATGAAACAGATGTATGTGTATGACGAAAAAGAGATTGCGTTCTTCATTTGTAGAGGCACCAATATATACAACCAAATTATCTTGGTAGACAAGTTTACAATTAATGTAAGTTGCCTTAACTAATACAACTCTTATTTGATAGATTATGCATATAATACATGATTTACTTTTTCTATCAATTACACTCATCTTACGATCATATTGCTAATTTTTAATTCCATATTTGAATAATTATTTCATTATTAATCGTA
>OVAN01009731.1:0-16580 GCA_900406275.1 Anastatica hierochuntica | reverse complement strand
GCTGGCTTCCGGCTTCCGGCTTCCGGCTATGCTTGGTCGTCTGACTTCCGGCTTCTGGCTATAGGACGCCGTCTGGCTTCCTGCTTTTGGGCATTCCCCTGCTTTGAGGTCTTACCGTTGTACTCCATCTAAGTCTGGGGAATTCCCATGAACTAAATTACTCCCAACAACTTGGTCGTGTTTAAGAGGAGAACCTGGAGTTTGGTATCCTGCCAAAGAATCTTCTTTTTGGCTGCTCAACAATTCTTTGGTCTTGTTGGAGAGGAATTCCAGCAGATATCCCTTCTTGAGTAGCTCGTTTACTTCTATTCTTAAGGATATGTAGTCCTCTATCCTGTGACCGTGGTCATTGTGGAAGTCACACCACTTGTTAGGGTTTTGATGGTGATTAGGTGACTTCATCTTTTGGGGCCATCAGACTTGGTTTCCTATTTCCTTCAAGACCTCAACTAGTTCCACTCTTGATATCAAAAGGTTCGATATGTCTGGCCAGGTGGTAACTGTGGAGAACCCGCTGCCCTCTAGCTTGCCCAGAGGTCTGGGTCCGCCTTTGGCTCCTTCGATTATGTCTTCCTCGAAAGTTCTTCGATAGGGTTTATCATCTCTGATTTTCTTCTCGGTTCTCATGACCTGAGACTCTTGCCTGGTGGCCAGATCTTCTTCCCACTTGATCTGCGCTTGGGCCCAAGAGAGCACGTCTTCCATTGTCTTGCATTGGTACTTGGTCAGTTTCTTGTACAGGTCTCCATCAGGAAGGAGTCCTCTCTTGAAGGCGGAAATTGCAGTCACAATGCTGCAATTGGGTATTGTAACCTTTTGCTGGTTGAAGTAGTGCATGTACCTTTGGAATGGCTCCACCTTGTGCTGCTTAATCTCATAAAGATCATTTGATGACTTGGGGGTCACCCTACTGCTGGTGAATTGTTCTTTGAACAAATCAGTTAGATTGGCAAAAGATCCCACGCTTCCGGTTGTAATTGTGATGAACCATTGCAGGGCGGCACCCGTCAGGCCGGATCTAAACCCCTTGCATATAGTTGCATCCCTTTTCTCCTTATGGATTGCTACGGTGAACATCTTCTGCCTGTATTGTGCAATGTGGTTATCCGGATTAGAAGTTCCATCATACGACTTGATGAAGGGAAAAGTGAACTTCCTTGGCATGTCGACAAGCGCGATCTCGTGTGTGAAATGGTTGTATGCGTAAGAGCCTAAGTCACTTTTTCTCAGAGGAGGTGCAAAACTTGGAAGTTGCTCAATTATTGACTGTAAAGCCTCAAATTTGCTGGAGAACATTTGCTTCAAGCATCTGGCTTCGTCAAACTGTGGGGTGAGGTTTACGGCCTATTGTTTCTCTACCTCCATAGACTCTCCTTGTACCCGAGCAAGATCCTAATTCCCCTGGACCTTTGTTTCCATCGGACCGCCTCTTTCTCCAGAGTTATCGGCAGGGGGAGTCTCCAGGGTTGGCATTCGGGGTACAAGACCCCTGAATCTTTGGCATGCGGCCTGATTAGTCGCGTAGGCCGAGTTCGTCTCTCTGAGAGTCTCATTCTCCAGTTCAAGTTGCTGCAGACACTGCGTGTCTTCTTGAAGCTTTTTGGCGCAGACCTCCATCTGTTTCTTCAAGGCCTGTAACTCCGCGACTGCGGCGTCGGACCCAGCAGGGGTCTGATCCCTCCTTAGTTGTTCCATCTCTTCAAGTCTCTTCTGTAGGGTTTCCAGTTGAGATCTCATCTCTTCATAGGTGAAATCTGTTTGTCCAGGTGTTATGATCATGGCGTCAGCGTTATCTCAAGCCATCGTCACGTAGTTTTGAATTTGAGCCCCCCTCCTTCGAACGCCAAACTGTTATGGATATTTTTGGGGAGTTCTTTGATAGGCACTACGGAAGCAAGGAGACAATTTAAGTGCGTGAAGATGAATGATTTTGGATAAGAAAGTCTAAGCAAAAGAGGTTGTATGTTGTTTATGCCAAGGAATCGATCAACCAGGATAAAAAAAACAAGTATTATTATTAGCCTCTTAGCCTAGGATTTTTCGGATTTCTCTCCATAACCCATAAGCTTGTTATTTATACATGAAAGCTAGTCCTTATCCCTTTAAGATTAGGAGATATCATAATTATCTACAAATATACATGATTATCTATTTATTAAAATAAGAAGATAAGTATCGGGTAAGAGTGGGCTAGCCTCTGGCTTCCAGCATCCTTATGACGTCTGGCTTCCTGCTCCTTGGCATTCTCTTACCTTACAGCTCAATTGTCGTAGTCTACTCAGGCAAGGGGGAATTCTTGAGGCTCAAATTACTCCCAACAGTTGTCATTCATATACGTCTTCAATAGATTTTAGCAGAGTTCCTCTGCTGTGAATGACTAGTTGTATAAATAGATATTATTTCTAGTCAACCATAAATTCCAACTAATCCATGCTGCTAAAAGTCACATACCAACTCCACTAGGAGGTAAGCAGTTTTTAAGGATCTTCCAGCCTTCCACAAAATTCAGATGATTTGGAACTAGTTCAAATGCTGAGAAGGGAGCTTTATATCACACCTAGGCTGAAAACATGCAATGGATGAGTAGATGCTCCACTGTTTTCGATTCTCTACATCTAGGTCATGCAATGTGTGCACCCGGTGTTTTGGTTTCTAATATTTTGCCTACTGGTATAGCTTCATTGAGTGCTTTCTATAGAAAGATCGTGGTTTTTGATGAGATATGAACATTTCCTACCTTTATTTTCCAGTTACAGTTAATGGATTTATCGCTTTGAAGGGGAGAGAAATTTCATTAGTGTCATAGTATCTTGCCTTTGTTGTATAGCATCTTAAATCGTGATTTAGCCATATCCATTTGACACTTGCTCCCTTCAAACCCGTTTTGATAGATAAGATTTCTTATTTGTGGGCTAGTAGTATGAATTTTTTTTGTTTTGTATTCCAATCCATTGAGAAGGTTCATCAAGGCTGAAACCTCAAGATGTTGGCATAGCTGGCATGGTGGTATAGTTGGAGCTGTTGGGATGTTCATAGCTAGCCAATTATCTTCCCAGGGAGAGAATGATTGTTCGTTTCTTATTTCCCATCCATTTTTTATTATCACGTCTCTTCCCACCATAATACTTCTCCACCCATGAGATGCATTTGAATGACATACAACTCTTGTGAACGGGACTTTAAAGTAGTATTTCCTCAGCAGGACACATCCTAGCAAGTTTTTGGGTTGAGTGAGGAGTCTACAACTTATCTTTCCTAGTAAAGATTTGTTTTTTTCGCCTTAAATATCATAGACAGCAGGATTCGAACAAAGATTTGTTAAATCTCATAATATCTCTAAAACTAATTCCTCCGCCTTGCTTATGTTTGGTTAGCTTATCCCATGTTATCCAATACATGTTATTTTCTCGAGGTATGAATCCAACCAAAATTGTGTTAATGTTGATTATATTATTTTTCATAGAGAGCTTGGCAATTTAAAACAGCTCATTACGTATGTTGGCATCGATGCTAGTACACTTTTGAGCATAACTAGTTTACCACCATTTGATAATCTTTTTGTTGCCGAGTTGACCGATTTCTGACTTGATTTGTCAACGATGGTTGTGAATAGATCTCATTTTCTTCTTCAAAAAAGCTTTGGTAGACCTAGATATTTGCTAACTCTTCCTTCCTTGATGATGTTAAGTTCTCTCTTAAACCATTCTCACATGTCTAGAGGTGTCTTGCGCGAGAAAGTGATAGAGGGTTTTAACACATTGATAGCTTGCCCTATGGTTTTATAAGAAGGAGTGTCGTTTTCTTTTTACTGAGAGCATGATGAGGGAGATGAAGCAAGATTAGGATATCAAATATGTAAAGATTTAGCGTACGATGTCATTGTGCTTGTTGTTGAAGACAGGGTAACGATGAGGTTGTTTGATGCTCCTTCTCCATCTCAGTCCATTTTCACTCCTTTTGTTCATCCTTTCGAGGGTCAGACATCTAAAGTCGAGGATTGATAAGTGCCCATGGGCGGAAATACCTCGAGTGAAGACTATGTTGTCAGCAGGTTGTGATGGAGGAGGGTCTTGTCTCAAGAATTCAACAAGTCGTATTGATCTGAATAGATTTTCATGCATTTTCAAGCTTATTTTATCCTTTTTTAGTTGCATTTAGGTTGTACAAATTGCATTTAAGTGTTAGAATTCACTTATTTTCTTAGTTGTGTCTAGCTCAGAGATTTTTGCATTTGCATACGTCTTTTTGCATTTGTAGGTACAACCTCTTTGTGATCAATTTGACGGCTTGGGATGACGGATTCTAGAGTATTAAATGATGGAGAAACAAGGGTAATCAAGAGCCAAAAACATAGGGGAAAGGTGGATGCAGGAAGGCTATTAAGGGAGCAAAGAAGATGCCAGGTGGTCGATAGCCACGTGCATGGGACCGATAGTGGCATGCACACACGCGAAAATCACCCCTTTTTCACCTATAAATACCCCTAAATCTAATTTTGTAAAATAAATTATTCTCATACTATTTTCTTAGACAAAGTTTGAGATTTTGGTGACTTTTCTATTGACCTTTAAAATCAAGAGTCTTTCTTTTTAAGTTTGTATCTTGGACCAAAAACCCAACTTTATCTATGATTATGCTTTCTATTTCTTCATCTCTTTGCTTTCTCTTTAGCATGTGTGAGTAGTCACTTTTGATGAATCTATGGGTGTTGAGATTTTCTTAGTTTAGGTTGTAAAGTTGGTTTTAGGGATGGCTAATCTTAGGTTTTCAAAGGATTTGGCAAGCTTAATACTAGATTTTAGAGTAGTTAACTAAGATCTAGAATTGTATGCATTTCACGTCCGAGAGGTGTTCGATGAAATGTCTAGGAGAACCAAATCTTTGCTATTTCAATTTGGCCAATGAGAATTGATTGCTAGGTAGTGACTATATTGAATTGCTCTTAATGGTTCCTAATCGATTTATCATTTGCAATAAGCGAGAGTTGAGTGAATGCGATCGATAAGGAAATGGTATATTACCATGAGAAGGGATTAGGCTAGTCATGTCCTTGGTCTTGGATATGTGCTTAATATCTTGAACTAACACCTCTTTTATCGTCTTGCTAAGTGAATCTTTTACAACAACCCATGGTTCATCATCTTAGTTCATTGTTTATTTCAAGTTTGCATTTTTATATTTATGTTTGCCTTCTTTATTTAAGTTTATTGCTTTCATTTGAGTTATTTATTTTCTTGCTTTGCTTTCGTTTATAGATTATTAAGAAAACCCAAAAATAAACCTCCACCTTCCTTATTTGCTTAGATTAGACTTGAATGTGTATTCCAATGCTTAAATCTATCTAGTTAGGTAAGTTGCTCCTTGTGGTTCGACCCCAAAGTATTACAATAACATATTCGTGTACTTGCGAATTGTGCGATTGTTAGGAAATGAGCTCATAAATTTGAAAACTTCATTGTTCTTCGCATCAACAAGTTTTTGGCGCCTTTGTCAGGGAGCACGGTTACGAGACTAAGATTTTCCTTGGGATTTCGTTTAAGTTTGAGACTAAGCTTTATATTTTCAAGTTATTTAACTATTTTCCTTTTCTTTTTGTTTGTGCTTTGTTGCAAGGAGAATGAATCACCGATTTCAAGAAGGAATTAACGAGATGGGATAGTATGAGGAAACTATTGGTGATTTTGATACACCAATCACGAGCCAAACTAGAATGGGAATAAGACCTCCACCGGGTGATTTTCACCATCATGAAATCAATTCTAACCTCATCAACATGATCCACAACGCTAAATTCTTCGGTTTGGATATGGAAAACCCCATCGAGTACCTTGATAACTTTGAAAGACTATGTGATACAACTACGATTCAAGGAATTTCCGAAGATTATGTGAAGCTATCTCTCTTCTCTTTTTCTTTGGGGTATAAGGCTTCAATATGGGAGAAGACCGTGGTTAGTTCTTCTATAAACACTTGGGATCAATGCAAAAGGAGGTTCCTTGGACAATTTTATTAGCATAGAAGGACTACAATTTTCCGAAATAGCATTGCTAATTTCGAAAAAGGGATAGAAGAGACGCTTGGTGAAGTTTGACAAAGATTTAATGGATATTTGAGGAATTCTCTTCCATAGGGGAATTCATCAACACTTTCAGTTTGTCATGAACACGGCAAGTAATGGGAATTTTGCAAGCTTAACCACGACACAAGGAGAAAAATTGGTTGAGAATTTGGCTAAAAGTTATGCCGAAGAAGAAAGCTTTGGCCTTGCACCTAAGATTGAAGACAAGCGCTTTGAGGAATTGAACGCGAAGATGGATGAAATAGAAAAAGCGGTCCTCAAACCGAAGAAGAAAGTTAAGATCGACAAAAGTTTCTTCAATCAACAGGAGGAGATGAATTTTGCTCAAGAAATTTGCTATGAGAGCTATTCCGAAAGTTCATCACCTATAACAAGTCTAGGAGAACAATCTCCAACAACACCAACTACTCCAAAGACATCTACCAACTTAATGGTGAAAAAGATGCATTCCATGTTGAAAGTACTTGTGATCGGAAATGAAGAGATTAAGAGGAACATGGATGATAGATTCGATGCACTAGACCATAAAACTCATGGAAATTACATGGAATTGTCATAGAAGTATGATCATCTTGCCAACTATGTGAAAGATATGGAACATCAAATAGCAAAGCAAGCTTCTAAACTTGAATTCTGAAAGGGTAATCTACTCGGAAAGTGTGAGGTTAACCCAAAAGACCTATCTCAAGTCGTGACTTTAAGAAGCTAAAGACAACTACCCCCCAAGAACTCAAGAGGTTGAGCCTAAAAAGGACGAAGCCGAGCTAGAAGAAATTGAGAATGAGAAAACACCGCTAGATGAAAATGAAGAAGAAACCAAGAACGAAGAGGCACCTAAAGAGACGCCTAAGGGTTAATAAAAAGAGAGCAAAAGCAAACCTCCTCGACGCCAAAAGAAGAATAAGGAGTATATCCCCACTGACACACGTTCCTGTAGACGAGTTGAGTGTACCCTTTTCGGGTAGGCTTAAGAAGAAAATCCTTGAAGATAGGTATAAGAAGATAAGGGATCATATAGGAGGACTCGTAGTGACCATCCCATTCATGGAGTGGTTTCAAGAAAATCCCATAGTGAACAACATCTTGAAGGATATAGTCACAATGAGGAAGAGGATTGATTCTGTTATGGAAGTAGTGACTCATTAATGTAGTGCTATCATTCAAAACAAGCTTCCTACGAAAAAAAGAGATCCCAGAAGTTTCACTTTGCCTTGTACTTTGAAACATATGACCTTTAGAAAATGTTTGGTTGATTTGGGAGCAAGTGTGAGTCTAATGCTCTTGATGGTTTCGAAGAAGCTTGGTTACACAAGATCCAAACCTATAAGGATTCAATTTATATTGGCGGATAGATCTATTCGGTATCCACATGGTATTCTTGAAGATATGCCATTGATAATTGAGAATTGTGAAGTTCCAACGGATTTTGTAGTCTAGGAGATGGATGAAAAGCCTCTAAATCCTATCATTCTTGGAAGACCATTCCTCTCAACCAGGGGAGCAATTGTTGATGTGAGAGGAGGAAAGATCGATCTCCACTTTGGAGATTTGATATGAAATTTCAACATCATGGATGTCATTAAGAAACCAACTATAGATGGAACTGTGTTCTCCATTGAATGCCTTGATGATGATTTCGCCGGAAAGCTAGAGGAACTATACATGGAAGATGTCTTGGAAGTAGCCTTAGTCTATGACAATGGATCAAAATCAATCCTCTCAAATGAAACCACGGAATACAAAATATTACTTGAGGCTCAACCGATGGCATCAAGTGAAGTGCTTGCATTGAATTTTCGAGAAGACGAACCAAGTCTGAAAGAGGATGAAGAAGCGGACAAGGAAAACTCGGATTGGAGTGAGCTTAAGGCTCCAAAAGTGGATTTGAAGCCACTACCGAAAGGGCTAAGGTACGCATTTCTTGGTTCTAATTCTACTTATCCCATGATCATAAATGATAATCTAAATGAGAATGAGACCGAATTGTTATTAAATGAGCTAAGAAAGTATAAAAATCAATAGGTTACTCATTAGATGACATAAAATGGATTCCCCAATCTTTGTGCATGCATATGATTCCTTTAGAAAATGAGTCTAAAACCGCGACTGAACCCCAAACGAGACTTAACCCTAACTTTAAAGATGTGTTCCGTAAGGAAATCATATATCCTATTTCGGATAGCACATGGATTTCTCCCGTGCATGTTGTGCCTAAGAAAAGAGGAGTTACGGTTGTTATGAATGATAAAAATGAGCTAATCCCTACTAAAACTATAACCATTCATAGGATGTATGTCGATTATAGGAAGCTAAATTAATCAATTAGGAAAGATCATTTCTCGTTGCCTTTCATTGATCAAATGTTAGAGCGCCTAGCTAATCGATCATATTATTGCTTTTAATATGGTTACTCCGGTTTCTTTCAAATACCAATTCATCCTAGGGATCAAGAGAAAACCGCCTTTACATGTCTTTATGGTACATATGCATATAGGAGAATGCCATTTGGTTTATGCAATGCGTCCGCTACTTTTCAAAGAAGCATGATGTTTATATTTCATGGTTTGATTGAGGAATGTATGGAGGCCTTCATGGATGATTTCTCCGTCTATGGAGACTTCTTTGGTGGTTGTCTTTCTAAATTGTGTAGGGTATTGAAGAAATGTGCAGAGACCAACCTAGTGTTTAATTGGGAAAAGTGCCATTTTAGGGTTCAAGAAGGGATAGTGCTTGGACACAAGATTTCGAAGAAGGGAATTGAGGTTGATAAAGCAAAGATAAAAGTGATGATGCACTTGGAACCACCACAAACGTTTAAGGGAATACGAAGCTTCTTAGGTCATGCGGGTTTTTATAGGAGATTCATTAAGGATTTCTCTCAAATAGCAAGGTCTATGCAAGACTACTTTGCAAGGAAGTGCCCTTTAAGTTTGATGAAGCGTGTATGAAAGCTTTTAGGAAGATCAAAGAAGCTTTGATAACAGCTCCAATAGTGCAAACTCTTAATTGGGATTTGCCATTTGAGATCATGTGCGATGAAAGCGATTTTGCTGTTGGAGCAGCTTTGGGACAAAGAAAAGATAAGAAAATTCATGTGATCTACTATGCGAGAAAACATTAGATGAGGCTCAAACTAAGTATTCCACTACAGAGAAAGAGCTTCTAGCCATAGTTTTCGCCTTTGAGAAGTTATGGTCTTACATAGTGGGATCAAAGGTTATTGTGTACACAGATCATGCAGCTTTGAGGCACTTGTTGGCTAAGAAGGATGTTAAGTCAAGGTTGCTAAGATGGATACTCCTTTTACAAGAGTTTGATCTAGAAATCAAGGATAAAAAGAGGATCGAGAATGGAGTAGCGGACCACTTATCAAGGATGAAGGTTGAGAATGGGCTACCCATAAATGACTCACTCCCGGAATAGCAAATAAACTCGATAGAAAAATTCTTCCTAATCGATGGAATTTTTATTATATGGAAGAAGAGTGTACAAGTGTGGTTTCAACAACAATTCCTTGGTATGCCGACTTTGTCAACTATCTTGTGAGTGGAAAAGAATCGTCGAACATGAGAACCTGTGGAAAGAAGAAGTTTTACCCCAATCTAAAATCAAACTATTGGGATGATTTTTTTCTCTACAAGCAATGTAAAGATCAACTATATAGGAGATGTGTACCGGAAGAAAAAGCAAAAAAGATCATATCCAAATGTCATAGTGCTAAATATGGTGGGCATTTTGCCACTTTCAAGATGTTCAAAAAGCCTTATAATCGGGATTTTGGTGGCCCATAATGTTGAAGGATGCACATAAGATAATCTCCAAGTGTGATGCTTTTCAATGGAGTGGAAATATAACAAATAGAAACGGGATGCCCCTAAATTTTATACTTGAAATAAAGATCTTTGATATGTGGGGAATAGATTTCATGGATCCTTTCCCAAATTCGAATGTGAATGTCTTTATCTTGGTAGCGGTCGACTATGTCTCCAAATGGGTAGAAGCCATTGAAAGTCCAACAAATGATGCAAGGGTAGTTGTCAAGCTTTTCAAAACAATCATTTTTCCAAAATTTGGTACCCCGAGGATAGTGATATGCGATGGTGGAAGCCACTTCATTAACAAAGTTTTTGAGAAACTCTTGAGGAACAATGGAGTGAATCATAAAGTGGCAACACCTTATCACCCACAAACTTCGGGACAAGTAGAGGTATCCAACCGACAAATCAAGGAAATACTAGAGAAGACGGTTGGAGTAAATAGGAAGGGTTGGTTTATGAAGCTTGATGACGCGCTTTGGATATATAGAACGGCATTCAAGATGCCTATTGGAACCACGCCCTTTAACCTCATCTATGGAAAATCTTGTCACTTACATCTTTACTTAGAACACAAGGCACTTTGGGCAACAAAGAAACTCAATTTTGATTTCAAGAAAACTATAGAAAGAAGACTAGTGCAATTGGAAGAGCTTGAAAACTTGAAGCGAAACGCTTATGAAATCTCCAAAATCTACAAGGAGAAGACAAAAGTCTTTCATGATAAAAAGATCCTCAAGAGAGAATTCAAGAAAGGATATAAGGTTTTATTGTTCAAATCTTGGTATAAGCTCTTCCCGGGGAAGTTAAAGTCGAAATGCTCGGGTCCATTTGTTGTTGAAGAAGTGATGTCATATGGTTCGATAACTTTAAAGAACCATTCAGGAGACGAATTCACGGTCAGTGGGCAACGATGCAAGCCTTACGTAGCGGATAAAATGATCGAAGAAGCGAGTGTTCTTGTTCTTCGTAATGCACGATCACCGTAGACAGCTTCAAATTCAATCTAATAACTATAAACAAGCGCCTTTCGGAGGTATTCCAAAGAAAAATCACTTTGTCATATAAATAATTATTTTCTAAATTCCAATTTTAATTTTATCTATTTAGATCTTTGATACACATTTTATTGTTTTGATTTATAGGAGGATGGAGATAAACGGAAGTGATATAAAAAAGATTTCCAAAGAGATTTCAAGCAACAATCTACCAATTTTGCAATGTTGGGCCAAATTGTGGTAAATGAAGCAGCAATCTACCAATTTTGCAATATTTTAATAAGAACATGTTTAATGAGCTTCTTCTTCATTTACAACCCATGTTCTTGCTCATCAAAAGTTTTCCAAGAAAACTTTTCTCTCATTTTGAAAGGGGAATATCGAATTTTTCCTCCTCATTTTCAAAAATTTCAAGCTCATAATCTAGTCCCTTCTTAGAAGCATTCTTTGCATTCCTCTTTCAAGAAAAAAAAGAATCAAACAAGGTTACCATCACAGTGACACCAAGTACAAGAAACAAAATGGGAGCAAAAGAAAAAAAGGGAAAATCAAAGCAAGCTTCTACTTCAAAAGAAACCACAACTTCACAAATAGTCTCGATGCCAATGAAGGTTCTATCGAAAATGCCAACCACCAAGAAGAGTCCTTTAGTGAGAGCTCCAATTCCTCCTCCTTCTTTGGAATCAAGAACGCGACTTGAAGTGAAAAAAAGAAGGAAGAACGACTGCACTTTGAGAGTGGACATGGCGCCAACAAAATTCTTAGACAAAAGAATATTGAAAAAGATTGGACTTTATGAGGAAGTATGTCATCTCCTTGAAAACATGTACCTTCATTGTTTGGTAGACATGAATGAGACATTATATGTGTATGAGGTGAAGAATTTTCTAGCCACTATGAAGCTCGTGTTTCATTCACCAAGTCGACGAAGAGAGAAATGGGGATATCTCAACTTCAAGATAATAGAAAAGGAGTATTCCATGAGTATCTACGAGGTATGCAAAGCATATGACTTACCCCTTACAGGTGAAGCTACTTATCCTTATTGGAAGGGGATTGATGCGTTTTGGGATTTGATTACCGATGGACCATTTTTGAACGAGAGCCCTAAGACATCTAAGATAAGTAACCCAGTGATTAAATAAATCCAAAAGCTCTTGGCCAACACAATTTTTGAAAGGGCCTAGAAGGGAGGAGCAACAAGGAATGATGTGTTTCTTCTTTTCCGCTGACTTAAGGAAGACTTAATGGAATGGAAAGAGTATATGGAAGAAGATGGATTTGGAAAAGATATAAACATTATGATCCTCTTCCTAAAGCATATGGCTAATTTCTAAGAGAAATGGGTTAGGAAAAAGAATATGCCAATCATCTATTTTGAAGGATTCCTAACCTCGTTGTTCAAGAGAGCTTAAGTCCCATTAGGTGTGGCAAGCCCAGAACGAGACTACATGCAACTCCAAGACCTCATCTCTTGTCATTTCATCCGCATGAATAAGACCACCAAGGAGATCGAGTACCTCTCAACGAATTCAAAACCGGGAAAAAGATCTTTTTGGTTCTCCCTGGCAACGAGCTAACAAACCTTAGAGCATTGGACAATGTTATCTTTATCCATTCGGGAAAAGAGGATGAAAAGGAAAATTCAAAAAAGATGAGGATGGTCCAAGTTCGTGAGGGAGTCAAGTGGGGAAGGAACAAGTACCGCCACTAACTGGCTCCTATTCATTCCGAAGACCAAACGCGAAAAAGAACTCTTCAAGGCTCTTCAAGAAGAAAGAAGGCTATTTAAGGAAAAAGTGAACCGCGACCTTGAAGAGACAATTGGTCGGGATACCTCGCCAAATATAATACGAAGAAATGGTGAGTGGAGCAACGAAAGGAAGTGTAGCTCAAGCCAAACACCGCAGAGGGGCTCGCTTACATGGTGACCTTGAGAGAGCACACCAGAAATGACCCCAACATGAAGACTCACATGCGCACAAGGAAGAGAGGAGAATCCACCAAATCAAGCTCAACTTAAATGAAAGAGGTACAACCTACAATCATTTTAAATATCATCTCATATTTTTGATATATTTTATTTGTTTTTAAGGTCAATCTCACGGCTTATAATTCACTGGAACAATGAAATTTAAGTTCGGAGAGGAGCCTTGGTACTAATGTTATTTTTAGTTTTGATGTTTTCTTTTTAATCATCTTTGAGTCTTGCATTATAAATAGTTATGATTTGTGAAAAACAAAAAAAAATCCTAAAAGATTTTCACTTTGTTTTTAAAATCTTTCATGTAGATTTCACCCATTTGTTTAAAAGTAGGTGGTTATATAAGAATATAAGATTGCATTTTCATAGGGAACAATGATGATAATGTCTTGTATATAGTTAAGTTTTGCATAATGTTCAATACCCTCATTAGAAGTACAATAATACTTAGACCACCTTGATTTCAATATAAAATTTATCTTTGGAATTAATCTCTTGAAGTCTTAGGTGAATGTTGAAACTTGTTATCTTTTAATGCTAATCTCGATTAAGTGAAATTTAAATTTGACTTACTAATCTTGCTTATGGGCTTAGTCATACTTAACCGTGGATAAACACAAGACACTTGAGCTATGTTTACCGATTTTTACCACCCTCTCTTAGCTCAAGTGGCTACTCTCACTTTTAGAATATTTACCTCACTCTTGATCAATCCTTAGACCTTCCTTTCAAACCCCCTATTAATTTGAATGTGAGGCCTCTTTCGGAAAGTGAAAACATGGGCAAAATCCTGTGTGTAAAGAAGTTGAATGACAAGGGAGTACTTCCTTAGGATTAGCCTCACTTTAAGGCTAATTAGAAATGTAGGGAGGTTTTTCTTTGATTTTCATATCGGTTTTTAGAGATTGGGAATGTGTTGGTATCTCAACCATGGGAAGTAGGTCTTTAAAGTTAGATCATCTAAAGTTTGAGTTTGGATTAAGAGAAAGAGAAAATCAAAAAAAAGAAAAGAAAGAAAAGAAGAAGAAAAGACAGTAGAGATTAGAAAAAGATTAGCTCTAACTCTAGCAAGTAAAATCTAAAGTCTAGAAGAGTCTACACTTAAAGTCTAAGAAAATAAAAATGAATCAAAGTTTGGTTAGAAAGTGGCTCAATAAAAATAGAAGGTTAGAAGCTAAGTACAAATTGAAAATGAGTCTCTAGTTGTCATAAAGATTAAGAGAAAAATGAACTTAAGTGAACAAGAGGATCATGGTTTCAAGGATCATAATGGGAAACACAAGGCGTAGTGAGGTAAACTTAGGCATTTTTGGGTGGGAATCATTAAAGGTAAGTAAGACCTTGTATGCATAAATTGTTTGACTCCACCTCGATTTTGCCTAATGTCTTGCACTACTTTTTAAGAGAAACCACCTTAAAATGAGTGAAACTTTCTCTTTAAACACGTCTTCTTATCCTTAACCTTTATGTTACCAAGCCAAACGGATTAGATGCTTTGCCCGTAAGTAAAGAACACATATGAAATCTTAATTGAGTGTTAATGGGATTGGTTGAGGAAGTGACATGTGAATGCTTAGCTTAGGTTCCTAAAGATGGTTTTGTGATGAATATGGTGAAGTACAATGAGTCTTGTTTGATTCATGCACTATTTTACTTCTCTTTAAGGCATTTAGCATAAGGCATTCCTTTCTAATTTGGCTTTGAGTTCCCGCTTTCAAACCTCGTTTCCGGGTTTGGTCTTTGTTGTTTGCTTGAGGACAAGCAAAGGGCAAGTCCGGGAGAGTTGATGTAAATAGGTTTTCATGTATTTTCAAGCTCATTTTATCCTTGTTTTAGTTGCATTTAGGTTGTACATATTGCATTAAGTGTTAGAATTCATTTATTGTTGTGTCTAGTTTAGAGATTTTGTGATCAATTTGAGAGTTTGGGATGATGGATTCTAGAGCATTAAATGATGTAAAAAAAACAAGTGGAATCAAGAGCCAAAAGCATAGGGGAAATGTGGATGCAAAAAGGCTATCAAGGGAACAAAGAAGAAGCCAAAAGTGCCAAACACATGTGGCTATCGGTCATCCTGGTCGATAGTGGCATGCACAGGATCGATAGCCACATGCATAGGATGTCTTTCTGCCAGATGCATGTCACTATCAACTAGGTGGTCGATAGCCACACGCATGGGACCGATAGTGGCATGCACAAACGCAAAAGTCACCCCTTTTTCACCTATAAATACCCCCTAAACCTAATTTTATATTTAAAAAAAAACTCGTCTCCTACTATTTTCTTGGAAAAAGTTTGAGTTTTTGGTGACTTTTCTCTTGATCTTTAAGATCAGGAGTCTTTCGTTTTAAGTTTGTATCTTGGACCAAAAACTCAACTTTATCTATGTTATGCTTTTTATTTTTTCATCTCTTCTCTTTCTCTTTAGCATATGTGAGTAGTCTCTTTTGATGGATCTATGGGCGTTGAGATTTGCTTAGTTTAGGTTGTAAAATTGGTGTTAGGGATGGCTAATCATAGGTTTCCAAAGGACTTGGCGAGGTTAATGCTAGATTTTAGAGTAGCTAACTAAGATCTAGACTTGTATGCATTTTACGTCCGGGAGGTGTTCGATGAAATGTCTAGGAGAACCAAATGTTTGATATTTCAGTTTAGCTAATGAGAATGGAGTGCTAGGTTGATTAGTGACTATAATGACTTGCTCTTAATAATTCCTAATCGATTTATCATTTGCAATAAGCGAGAGTTGAGTGAATGTGATCGATAAGGAAATTGTCTACTACAATGAGAGTGGATTAGGCTAGTAATGTCCTTGGTCTTGGATTTGTGCTTAATAGCTTGAACTAACACGTCTTTTATTGTCTTTCTAAGTGAATCTATTACAACAACTCATGGTCCATCATCTTAGTTCATTATTTATTTCAAGTTTGCATTTTTATGTTTATGCTTGCCTTCTTTATTTAAGTTTCTTGCTTTCATTTAAGTTGTTTATTTCTTTGCTTTGCTTCCGTTTATAGATTATTAAGAAAACCCAAAAAAAAACTCCACCTTCCTTATTTGCTTAGATTATACTTGAATGTGTATTCTTAATGCTTAAATCTATCTAGTTAGGTACGTTGCTCCTTGTGGTTCAACCCCAAAGTACTACAATAACATATCCGTGCAATTGCGGATTGTGAGATTGTTTGGAAACGGGCTTATAAATTTTAAAACTTCGTTGTTCATCGCATCAACAGGTATGACTACCTATTGACTCTTTCATGTCAATGTAAGCTCCTTCAATGGTTTCACGAGCATTTTTAAGACCTAGAAAAATGCTCGCGATAATCATATGCACTCTGCACAGTTATCAAGGTGCGCTTCCTATCATGGATGGGCTCGCAGGCGGTCAGTGCTTTTTTGGGTCAAAGGATGTCACTATCGTAATATGGTGGTGTCTTATTCGGATTGTTGACTGACACTTCCATACCATATCGTTATTCTGGTGTCATTTATTTGTTTGTCAAGACTTTCCTTTCTTTGGCCTTGTGATGAGTCTCTGTTGTTTTCGAGTCGCGGGCATACTCCCCATACCTTGAGTTCCACGAGAGAGATTTAGGATGCGTCTAGTTTGCGGTGAGCCTTACAGCGAGATCGGGTGGATGATAGGATCTTTGGGTTCTTCGTCAAGTTCCAAGACTACGAAATCAGTGTATACATAGCCA
>OVAN01009730.1:0-16581 GCA_900406275.1 Anastatica hierochuntica | reverse complement strand
TAAGGAAATGGCCTCTTACCATGAGAGTGGATTAGGCTAGTATTGCCTTTGTTCAAGGATTTGTGCTCAATAGTTTGATCTAACACCTTTATCACCATCTTTCTAAGTGAATCGATTATAACATCCCTTGGTCCATCATCTTAGTTTATAGTTTATTTCAAGTTAGCATCTTTTAAGTTTATGTTTGCTTCCTTTATCTAAGTTTATTGTTTCATTTAAGTTGTTTACTTTCTTGCCTTGCTTTCATTTCTAGATTACTAAGAAAACCATAACAAAACCCAACCTTTCTTATTTACTTAGATTAGGCTTGAGTGTGTATTCCCAATGCTTAGATCTATCTAGCTAAGGTTTGCTCTTTGGTGGTTCGACCCCAAAGTGCTACAATGACATATTTGTGCACTTGCGAATTGTGTGATTGTTAGGAAACGAGCTTTTATAAATTTAAAGCTTCGTTGCCTTTTGTTTCCTTTAAACAATCGCGCAACACTTTTGTCAAACTCTGCTTACATTACCATCTTAATAAAATAGCTGTTATAAAAAAAGAATATATTAACATAAAACTTATAAGTTATAATAATACTCAATAAGATGTATTTGTATGCTATTACAAATTTACAAACAAACAAATTTGCATTTAAATGTTACATTCAAATACAAAATCTAGTTATAAAAAAGAACAAGAGTTCGATGTTGCATCCAAATGCAACATTTGGATGCAACTTCCATATGCAACATATGGATGCAACTTCCCGATGCTGCAACAAGATACAAAAACGAAAAAGCCTACATAGAAATGGTTTTTGGTTTTGTTTAAAGAAAAAGTTTAACTGTGAGAAAAAAGTGTGAACCCGGGACAAAAAATACATGTATTTGTTACTATTGTTTTATATTAAAAGAATATCAAGGAGAAATTGAAAAAGTACGAGAGATTTGAGAGATAATTCTATGGTGGGAAAAATTGAGGAAATGTCTCAAGACGTGAACAATGTGATATGAATATCACATGGCAAATGAATCATTTATATTTCTGAAGTGGACAGTGATAGTGTAATAAGGTAAAAAAAGTTAAAATGAAATGATGACAACAAATGTACGCTACTGTTTATGAAACTGATTCATGTCTGAACAAAATGTAAGATCCCGACTGTCTTGAAGTCGACATGCAAGTGAAGTCAAAGAAATACATGTCTATCTGTATATGACCGTTTATTTATTCCCTTTTATATTGGTTTCTCATGGCGGAAGGGAAAGAAAACTGAACTGTTCATTTAGTAAGAAAAAACGGCAAACAAATGTGGTAGAAGAAAAAACAGGAAACAACTAAAGATAAATTTGTAGCCGACAAAAAAGATAAATTTGTTGCCGACTCAGAAAATAATATTGGTGCTTGTTGGTAATTTACTTATCTTTGAAATAATATAGCGTTAAAAAATAATATTAATTAAAATTGTTATTTAAATTTGAAAAACGTGCTATTTTCTCATGAGAACAATCATATCACATCATATCTCTATCAGATTATTGTTCTGCGCCAGATCATTCCAAAATGAAAGTTGCAAATTTATTTAAATCCGAATAAATTGTTTGAAACTTAATTATCCATATGTCATGATCTTATTCGATTTATTGTTAAACAAATAAGTATAAACCAGTTAAACCAGTACAAAAATCTAATTTTGTTCAAAACAAAACTATATTAACAAAATCTCAATTTCGTTGAAGAAAAACAGAGAAAACAATTAAAAACAAGAAAAAAAAATCTTAATTTCCTTCTTTCTTTTTGGGAATTAATTTGGTTCTAACCTAGCCTAATCTAACCATCAATCTTAACCAATAAACATGTGAGTTGATTTGTGTTTTGTTGAAGAATTTTTTTGATTCCCTAAAATTACAATCAATTTAATTTTGGATTTGATTCATGTTTCTGATGAGCGCGTCAATGATCTTATGCCACTGCTTATCATTATTTACCCGAATCCTAGTTCTTCAATCATCATCTTTTTATAAGCTCTGTTGTCACTTAGAGAAGAAGGAACAAAACAATCATACATATAATAATAAGAGGAGAAGAAGGAGCTGGTGGCAAAGGTTTTTCTTTGAAGATGATGGGAGTTAGATAGGTTTGAGAGACGGCGACATAGTTGACGAGACATTTGGGCTTGCAAAGTATATTGAAACACATGAACGATGCCGAAAAAACTGTCTATCGCGGTGGAGGCTTTTTGGAAATTGGGAATTTTTTTTGGTTTTTTTCCTAATTACCAGAAATTAAGATTTTATCAAAATTCATTTGGTTTAATTAGAATTGGTTTTCGTGTTTGATTTAAATTTTTTTGTTAATGATAAACCAATCAAAACCATGATCTTTGAATAATTGAGTTTCGAATTATCAACTTGGGTAGAAATCAGTTTATAACTTCAATTTAGGGAGAAATAAGTTTGCAACCTTCATTCACGGAGATCTAGCACAAGATCATAGTTGGATGGAGATACGACGCTATAAGGTAGTTCTCGTAGAAAAATAACACATTTACCCCTTAATTTAGCATATATTAGAAAGATAGGTGATTGTCGTGCATATTCAACGTTTGTAATGACACTTTGTTACCAGCAAAGATTCACAATGAAAAAAATATATTTTACTTAAAAATATGATATTAGTTATTATGGTAAAATGTGGGCAAGCTTCGTTGTACCACTACGGAAAGCAAAGATCGAAGTGTAAACTTTATCGATAAAAGATAAAAGAAGGGAATATAATGAAATAAAAGTAAAAAGCTAAGCTTCTATTCTAACCGCCTTGCTTATGTCGAATGCTTTTAGATTGTCTTGTAGATTCACTGAATATCTTGTAGATATTCATAGAAATCCGCAGATATAAGAAATATTTCCTTATATCTCTGTCATTTGCCTTTTGTAGAGTCGGTTATCTCAATTATGGTATATTTCCTTTTTCTTTGCGATGTTGGTCCTTGATTGATGGAGCAGCGTTTTATCTTTCAGAAGCAAGGCCTTTGCTGGATTTAATCCTTGACTATGTTACAAAAGACTCAATAGCAGAAAGCAGGCAAGGATTTATTTATCACCAACAATTGCCCTTTAAGTTGCGGCTCTACGTAGTGGAATTGTGGATTAACTTTGTTGCTTTCGTACAATTTTCTTTTGTTTTATGGTCATGTTTTTTGGACTGAGTAGCAATTTGCGCTTCCTCCGAGAGCATGGAAGCTTCACCCACTGGTTCGCTGATTATTGGATAGCAGCTATGCCAATAAGATGCGGAAGATCTCTTACAGGATTTGACAACGAGCTACATGTTGTTTTAAATTCAAGTGTGCCCTCAAAGATTGTTGCAATATCAATGAAATTTCTTCCTATCTCTTCTGCCTCTTCCTCTTGTTATTCATATTAAAGCTCCTACTTTCTTTCCGCTTCAGATTTGTGCGACTTTCTGGCTCATCATTACTTGCGATAAAAATCTTTCTAGCTTCGCCATGCTTGATATACACTGGTAATGATTCCTCCGTCTGGGTTGTATATATTTCATTTAGAGTTTCATAACCTCTTTTCACAATTTTATAATATGCCGCAAAGATGATAATTATAACATTAAAACTATGATTCTTTTTCGAACTATAATGCAACCACCAATCGGCTTCCGCCAAAAGAAAGCATGTCTGGGATACGGCAGGAGAAAGTGACTGGCGACTTGTCAAGGAAACTCCCACTACATGTCACAGAGCTTTCGATGGAGCTGATTCCCCTTTTGTTTCTCAAGCGCAAAAATTGGGGCTCTTCATGGTGAGTTCATAGCGCATACTTTCCATGGCAAGGCTATGGAGAGCCTAAAATAACAAGGATTATCTTATATGTTTCCATAGTGTCATCTGGATTGGAGAGCTTAAAAAAGACCAAGGAGTAGCTCTTGGAGTATATCTCACACCTGAATCAAGAGATGTCAACTTTCTCCGAGGAGGTGGACATGGCGGTTAATGGTGCTACTATGATGGTGAACTAGATCCTTATGCAAGAATGATATAAGAAAGACACAACCTTTTGGATACCCATGCAAAGCAAAATAAATACTGTTTCGTTATGACCAACAATGTCAAGGATTGTGGAGCGTTACTACCAACCTTCAATGATGATATCCCCTTATTGAATTGAAGGTCGTGGAAACAGAGAGCATTATGGAGTAGAAAAGCAGGCAGGGACATGCAACCAAGAGCAGAGAAGGAAACCATGCTAATATGATGAGATTTCTTTTTCGTCGGACTGGGATGCGTAGTTTTGTTTTTATTGTTTTTTACTACTCTTTTGACGGTGTTTCTACTTGCCTTGGTTGTAAAAAATTTTTGGGCCACGCCCTCTTCTTTTAATTCAAATTATCGTTTTTCACTTTCTTCCCGTTGTAGCGCCTATTATCTTAAGTAGCATAGAATTCAAGATCCCTTGGTCAAAATAGCGGTAAACCAACGAATAGATAATCAATGTAGAGATAATAACCAAATAGACATCCTTCCTTGGTTCATGATTATCATGGAAGAAGTCGTCCTTTCGTACACATAGTTATATGCGCTTTTTTTAAAGCAAGTTTTCTTGTAGTTTTATCCCGTGGGATCTTCTTGAATAGAAAAACGATGCCCCAACGTGATAGGTATTTTGTTGTTTGTATGTTTTTATGTTTCAGTGCCCTCGCATGGGTGGGCATTGTTAGCATTGCTCTATGGTACCATATGATTAAGTCACGCTCAATGTTGATTGTTGAGGTCACCCTTGGGTAACTATGTTCCAAGCCTTTTACTCCCCATATTTGGGCAAGTAGGAGTACTAGTATGATCATGCGAAACAAACATACTTTATCTAGGTTTGTCTATATTTGTGGCTAAAAACAACATAAAACTCATTTTTCTTGGATTTTCTTTTTGAAGTCAAAACAATATTATGCCCCAGCATGGATAGGCCACGCTTTGCATTTCCTTGATTTTTACAACCCGCACATGGCTAAGTAGGTTTTATTTTTTGTGTGGCTATGTGTCGCTCTGTGGCTGCGTCCCACTTTTTTCCTGTTAAAAATTGAGTATTTTTTCCCTTCTAGGTTTCATTAAATATTTATAGCCCTAAAACGAACATTCAATCAAATACCCTTGGGTATAATTTCTTTTGAAAAGTAGGGAAGAATAAGTGTGACCTTGTAGGTCTTATCAGAAGTGGTAAACTTTGAGGTGGAGAGCATTCCAAATGTTGGTTTAGCTCCTGCCCCGAATATATTTAACCTTATCTGCTCCAGATTCACGTACTTCCATTATTTTATAAAGGTCATTCCCAACCTTTGGTGAGTTTCCCCACTGTTTTTTCCTAGGAGTTGTCGATGGTTTTTCACAGGGTCCCGTATGTGACTTGGAATATCATGTTTCTTATTTTGTGATCATAGTTTTGAGCTACATCTTGTTGATAACACCAGTATTGAATCTATGTAGCTTCTCTTTCCATCTAGTAAGTCCAGATCCAACACCATCAATTCATAATTTTCCGCTTTTCCGAGAGGCTCGGTCTGAATTGTTGATGTCCCTCCAATTTATCAATGAGAATGATGTCCCTCCAGTGGCATTCTTGGTAGTGGTTTGGTATGTCCACCACATACTAGACAATTCTCGCTACCAGTTCCCTTTAAAATGGCCTAAACATCGTTTCAGTATGTTGGTCACAATTTTTTTGGTAGACACGGTTTGGCAATTGCGTTGAATGTAATGGAGTAGCGAAACTTAATTTCATATCCCAATGGGAAAAAACTCCTTGAACTTTATGCGCGTGAATTGAGGATCGTTATCTCTAAAGATCTCGTGAGGGATTTAAAATCAGGTGATAAAATTCATCCATATGAAGTTTTTGATCTTCTCATCGGTTATCGAATTCAATGCCTCTGCTTCCACCCATTTTGACAAATAGCCAGTCATCACCAATAGGAAGACCTTTTGCGCTAGGGGCACTTTTTCTTTTCCTACGATATCCGCGCCACACTCTCGAAAAGGCTAGGGTGAGCTAATGGATTTAAAGGTCTCGGGTGGCAGCTTGAAGACATGTGTGTCAAGTTTCTCCCAAAAAAACAACATCACAATTGCAAGTGCACAACGTAGTTGTAGTAGTTCAAGTATCGATCTCACAAGGACGAGTAGTGCACTAAGGATTTATGGACTTTCGAATTAGCTAAGAAGAAACAAAGATTGGTTGATTTTAGTTTTTAAGGAAATAAAGAAACAATGCAAAACAGAAAAGCTAAGAAAGATTATTGAAAGATAAACGTTCAACAAACATAAATCATAGAGAAACGAAACTAGCATGCAAGGGTTCAACTTTCGGGTACTGTTTAGCTTAGGTATTGATGTGTCAGTATTTTAGTAGGTTTTTACTATAGTTTTCAAATGAGATCTATGGTTTTTAGTATGTATTCAGATTGTTTTGGCGAATATTTGTGTTCTTTGTTGTTTTTACAGGATTCGAGGTTGAATGTGCGAAAAGATTGCACTTTTGATGGATTTCAAGCGTCGAAGGAAGTGTTTGTACAAAGCTAGAAAATACAAAGAATTTTGGACACAGATCGACCGATCTCTGTCTGGATCGATCGATCCCTGTCCCGATCTGCGGACTGATTTTACGAAGAACCAGACTGAACTTATTTCGAATCCGATTGCAGCAAAAAGACCTTATCTCATGTTTTCCTTATCATAATGCACTTTTAGAGAGTTTGAGAGAATTTTGAGAGAGTTTGTAACCTAGGGAGAAGAAGTCTTTTTGTTCTTCAATCGATAAGTCTTCAGAACCCTATTTACTTTTGTTTATGCATAATACAATCCTGTCTCTCATGAATTTGATATGTGTTTTTGTTATTTCCATGAGTGAGTAGTTTGTTCGTTGGGTTTAGGGATTCTCACATAGGGATTCATGAATTGTTGAGATAGAATCGCATGATTAAGGATTTAATCTAATGGATCTTCGTATATGATTGTTCGTAATGCATGAAACTGAATTGATCACTTAGTTTATGAACTTAGGTAATTTAACTGCTAGAAGGTGAATGTTTAAATGCCTGAAAGAATTATAGATGAGCAACTGAGCTATCAAGTATAAAACACAACCCAGGATTATCCCCTCTCCAATTTTGTATTTCTGGGCACTATACTAATTACAATCAAGGGACATTGTCTTTTGAACGACCTCGTAGAAGACAAGTATGCATTAACTATGTGTGTATGGTTGATTGTTCAAAATTCTAGATCGATCCACTTTTGTTGCCTAAATAAAATTGCTAACCAAATACTAGTTCCAGAAGTAATACAAGATTTTTGAATGCAAACTACTTTTGATCTACTCACAAATTGGCCAATAAAGCAAATAACAATGAATACGAGCTAAGGTGAGAATGTTGATGATAAACCCTAATAAATTTGATATGTAAACAAACATGATCATGATCTCATTGATACCAACTGTTTAACTAGCAAACTACTCTAAATTTAACATGTGAAACATGCATCAATGAAGAACGAAAAGTATTAAATAATCAAAGACAAGAGAGGAACAAGAAAACCGAGTTTTATTGTTGAATTGGTGAAGAAAACTGAAGAGGAATCTTATTAAATGTATACGAAACCCCAAGAAGAGAAAATTAAGTTCACTGAATGTTTGAGTAGCTAAGGGTTACCTAAATATGAAGTGATATGGTTCTTTGGTTGGCTGATCCATTTGGGCTATCCCGCTAGGTGGAACTGCAGTAAAATACTGACAATAGGGACACTAGTCATTAGACACGTAGTTAGTGCAAACTTAAGTTTATTTCAGACTTATTTTGACTCAATAAAACGTTTATATTTTGAAAAGTTTTCAAAACGACTCAAAAATAAAGAAAAAGAATAGAAAACAAAAGAAAAAGAAGCATTAGTAACAATATAAATCTCCCCAGACTTAACTTACACCGCCACAGTGTAAAACAAAGTGAAGAAGGTACTGAAATCTAATGGAAAAGATAAGGTATAGGAATCACTTAGCTAGTAGTCAAAATATTGAAGATATTTACGATCATATGTGATGTTTTGGTAAACTGAAATATGTTTGTTTTGTCATTTTTACAAACCATGAAGAATGCTTCGAACAAACTGAAGCTTCAATGCAAAATATCATATTTTATAATTAAAATTGAAGTTTAAATGTCGGGAGGCTCTACCTTATATGATTTGGCCAAGTTTGGTCTCTTGAAAGCTCTGTTTGGTTTGTTTTGGTGAGAAACCGGGTTGTTTAAGATTCTAACCATTCCAGGGCGGATTTTTCATGAGAAATGCGTTCTACATATGCTAAGTAATTGTGAATCTTCCATATGACAGTTTGGTTTGCTTGGCAGAGTTTTCTTCAGTTTTTGGTTCAATCGGGGTCTCCAAAATGAAATGTGAGCGCCTTCAAAACTATTTGTGCAGTTCTTCATATTTTCACACTTTTTAAGACATCTTAAGTGGTAAAACTTGTTTCAACTCCTAGATAAGAGTTTTGAATAAGCCAAATTTGTTAGTTTTTTGCCTCCGTTGAGCCTACTTCTTATGTTCGTCTCTGTCAGCCAAGTGGTCATGTTCTTCTGAATTGATTTAGTGAAAATGCTCAGGCAAGGTAGCTGGTTTGGCTTAGATTTCTCTTGAGATTCTCTTGTTGTGTTCCTCTTTCATTCGATCGCATTTTTTAGCCTTTGAATGTGCTTCAAGAGCGCTTATGCCTTGATCGAATATTTTGAAGCCTCAAAATATTTCTTATTATGTAACAATACACCATGTCTTTGATTGAAACAGATAGTTCGTCTCAAAGTACCTTTATTGTCCAATTTCTTGCAATATCATCTCCGTAGCCTTGCCTTTGAGTCTTAGGGTTATACTCTTTATAACCTACATTAAGTACTGGAAAGATTTTTGTTAATTCCTTACTTGGCGAGTATGGTTTGCCTAGGTTGCAAAAATTTCTCGGGTTGAGAATTCTTGTAGCTCCAAGTGTGTGTTTGCATCCAGAACGTTCCAGCCATGAAAATCATCCTTATTCAATGGATTTGATGGGATTTGGGTACTGGTTGTTGATGAAATTGAGTTTGGAATTGATCCGGCCACGAAAATGCGTTTACGGACCATATTTCAGCCATGGGATAAGTGGTAGGAAGTATAAGATCGCTATATGTTGTTTGTGGGTGTTGGTTGGTGGGATTAAGGTCCAGGAGGTGGTACACGGGGTGGTGGAGTGGGTGGCATCAGTTTGAGAGCAGCAAAAGCTTCGTAGCCAGAAGTGGAAGATGGATGGTCTGAAAATTTGAGGCGAATGTTGCGTAGCACTGGTCGGGGTAGGGAAGAAGCATGCGGCCGGTGAGGATTTTTCCTTGGACCGGTGCTGGAGCAGAATAGCCACGGGGCAAATTGGAGCTGACACCGGATGGCAGAGTTCTCTAGACATTTTTCCGCCATGGAAGTCTTTGCTGCCGGTTGGGAGCTTCGGAAGCCTCAGATGGTCGTGACTACTTGTCCCTAGCTTTGGTCATGGCCCTTTTTGGCCCCCTGGATCGGTGTGAATGCTCTGTGGACCGGTGCAGTTTTCTCCAATTTCTTTAGCTCTGAAGTGATTTCCTACGAAAAAAACTTTAAAAAAAATTAAAACCATTTTTAAAATCAAATAACACTAAATATAACACCAATTAATCCTAATATCAAATCCTAAATATCAAAAGAATGAAAATAAAATTAAAAGTGAAAGAAATTATGGTTTGTCTCCCATAAAGCGCTTGTTTAAGGTCTTTAGCTCGAGCCTGGAATATTAATAATGTGGCTGTCCGAATAAAGGTTTTGTGCCATCCTTTACTTGCATTCTAAATGATTCATCAATTATCTTAATGGGTTTACGAGCTTCCCACTCTGGTTGATTCCATGGAATTGCTATTGGACCCTTTAATCGTCTTGGAGAAAATCGAGAATGTGCTGCATAATAGAACGACTTATTGATGATATGATGAGCTTCATACTCTATTTCGACCCATTCATAACAACACATAATGGTTCCAAGACTCCAATTTCAATTCTAAAAATTTCTTCATCCTTGTGAGCCAATCGAGTTTTTAAGCTCAATTTTGTAACTTGGATCATCGAGGTCATCATCCAAGGCATGTAATACACCAATGGCTTGTGTAAAACATGGCTGGAAAACCCTTGAATCATCATGGTAAGACATTTTTCTTGCTGATCTTGAGATACATCTCCAAAGCGTGTAAGAACAAGTGTCTTCTTTACACGTTTTTCTTCATATTCTTCAAGGTAACTGTGCAAATCCTCAAGCTTTAATCCTAAAGCACAAAGTTCACGAGGATAATTGTCCATATTTTCCATCATCAGTATGATGAAGTAATTGATATCTCCCATTTGAATGTTGATCCCATTGGTTTTTATGACAAATAGTCATTTTCACTTTCTAGCTTATTGTTCTTCATAAGAAGGTCTTCGGGAATCCTTTTAAGTTTGAAATCATTCTTCACAATGTCATTAGGATCAGTAGACTTAAGATTCTCCACATGCTCCTCTTGATGCATGAGTATTCTTCCTTTTGATGCCACAATCTAATTTTCTTGGGTTTGTTCGGTTTCTTCAATTTGAAGATCTTCTTCGGAAAGAGTTGAAGGTCTTTTCTTGATGGACTCTTCCAATGTAGTTACAGAGTATTCAGGGAAGGAGTTTTAATTTAAGGTCTCCAAACTTCACCTTTAAGTCAAAATACATGGTATCAAGTTTCATTTTGAACTTTTGTTCCACTTCTCTTTTGTTCCACCAAGTCTTCAATTGTACACTTTAGAGACTCCTTAGGCACGTGATTACGAGCTTGTGAAGACTCTGGACGTGGCTTATAAGGCGTGAGAATATTACTTTAACGATGAACCACATGTGCTGAAAATTTCAGGAACTCATGGTTATCGAAGTTCCTTTGATTTTCTTGAGATTCTGCCAATGCTTTCTGCTGTGAATGATGATTATGATAATGTTGATTTTCTAATAGTAAAAGACTTGGAAAAAACTTTCCAATTGTAGGTTGACTGTTGGATTAAAGAAACCTACCATACCTTTGATGAGATTGGCAGTTATTTTTCTCTGAATGAAACCATGATCGATTTCTTGGAAAATACAACTTATCTTCTCTTGGACTTGAAGATTTTTGATGATTTTGAGGTCTGTGGTTCCTTAAAAACATGGCCTCCTTGATTAGGAAGACAAGTTTCCTCATTGTATTTCCTGAAAACAAGAGACACAATAAGGAGAAAGTGAATAAAAAATATCAGAAAGAAGGAAAATCAGGAAACCCTAAAGCTAAAAGGAAAAATAAATAACTTAAAAATTCCCAGAATAATTCTAGATTGAAATCCTTAAGCAACTAACAAATCCCCAACAAGTTTTACCCAAAAATGACACCACAACTGCAAGTGCACATCGTAGTTGTAGTATTTTAGGTATCGATCCCACAAGGACGATTAATGCACTAAGGATTTATGGACTTTAGAATTTGCTAAGAATAAAAAAGGTTGGTTTGTTTTGGGTTTTCAAGGAGATAAATAAAGAATGCAAAATAGAAAAGCAAAGAAAGATCAATGAAAGATAAACGTTAGACAAATAGGAATCGTAGAGAAATGTAACTAGCATGCAAGGGTTCGACATTCAGGTACTGTTAAGCTTAGGTATAGAACACAACACATGATTATATCCTCTCCACCTTCGAGGTTCATGGCACTATACTAATTAACAATCATGGGGCAACATCTTTTGAATAGCCTTGTAGAAGACACGTATGCATTAACTATATCTGCATGATTGATTGTTCACAATTCTAGATCGATCAACTTTCATTGCCTAAGTACAATTGATCACCAAATACTAGTTACATCAGTGATATAAAATTTTGGAATGCAAACTACTTTAGATCTACTCAGATACTAGTCTATAAAGCAAATAGCAATGAATACGAGCAAAAGTGAGAAGCTTAATGATAAACCCTGATAGATTTGAATCCCTCAAAAAACATGATCAAAGACTCATTGATACCTATTGTTTAACTAGAAAACTACTCTAGATTTAACACGTGAAACACACAACAATGCAGAATAAAAAGCATTAAATCAATAAAAGGCAAGAGAGGAACGAGAAAATCAAGTTGTATTGCTGAATTGATGAAGAAACAATGAAGTCTTGAGATGGGAAGGACACAAACCCAAATTGCTTGTCCTTGCCTCCTTGAGACTCTAATCTGCCCTACAACAAAACAACTCTATGAAATCAGAAGGCTAAAACAAATATATATTATAGTGCTTGTCCAACATAGGTCAGTTGAGTTAAAATCAGATCTTTAGCGCCTTCCAATTTGGGCTTCTTGTAGAAGGGCTATTAATTGACATCTTGGGCTTGCAAAGGTTTGAAGTACATCCAATTTGGTCATACTAAAGTCATGATAGAAACTAATGTCGTAGTCGATTAGTAATAACCTTCCTACACATCCTTCATTTGCGAGTCTGTAGGACCAATCTTCAGTATATTTAGTATAACTCTTGATCCCAAACTCTGAATCGTGTGAAACACTTTCGTATGAACTCTAACTCAATTACATAGCTCGCATCCAAATTTCATCAAAATCAAAAGGTGAAAAAGCCTTCATCTTGGATGATATTTCGAATGCTTGGAAACTGTCCAGAAACTAGCTTTTGCTCCAAAAAGCTCCATATCGCTCGAAAATGCATAACGTGACGTGAAATGACTCAAAACAATACAAATGCAGAAAAATACCTTTTCATACATAAAGTTGCTTAAAAACACTAAAAAAACATACTAAAATCTATAGAAAAAGTGGTAAATTATTGGTGTTATCAACTCCCCAGACTTAACTTCTAGCTCGTCTTCGAGCTAGGAAAATGAAGAACGAAAAAGAGGTTTCAAAACAAGGAAATGTTATGAGTCTTCTGGACTTATTGGCAACTAAGACTGACGAAATCCACTAACATATGTGTTGACATTTAGGTAGAATCCCTGATATTCACCACAATTTTTAGCAACATCCCTTATTCAAGACACACTAAACAAGAGGGATCCAATATCTCCATCTCTACTCTCTAAATGTACAATGTGCGATCTCTACGAGGGAGTATTGATCGAAGAAAATATAGACTCAACTCAAACGATATCCTAAACAATTTTAACCCACAATCGATTCCTTTCTTTTTCATTATTCACTTCTAAAAGCTTTTTAAGAGGCTGATTTTTCCCCTACATTTCTAGGATATTGATGTCTACATATTTTTATGCATATTTTGATGCATTTTAGCTTAGTTTAATCCACTTTTAGGTTGTATATATGGCATATAAGTCTTAGAATGCATCAGTTTGAGTATAGAGTCTAGTTTAGGAACATATTGCATTTGCATACATTTTCTTTGCATTTGTAGGTGCAACTTTGAGATGAACTTATGTAGACTCTAGAGATGGATTCAAGGTTGATTTGGAGCTAAGAAATCAAGGAAAATAGGATCTAAATGCTATGGAAGAAGTGGGGATCAACAAGGCATCAAAGAGGAGCAAGAAGCCACAAGAAACTGTAAATGTAACCTGACATCGACCTGGAGGTCGTTGCTGTGTCTACTAAAGTCGATGATGGGTCTCCTTTACAGCCTTCTGCAAAAAGCAACGCAGCATACACCTCTGAGGTTGATCCTGTGTTGCCTTTACCCGAAAAACACCCTTTTTAGGGCTTCCTCTCTTCTCTCTTTAGTATAAATAGACCTCTTATGTTCCAAGAACAAGGACACAACTTTTTTAGCTAAAAAACCACTCTTTTATAAACTTTTCTTTATGTTCCAAGTTGATTCTCTTGATCTTTAGATCAAGAGTCTCTCTTGTATCTCAAATCTTTTATCTATTAAATCATGCTTATATTTCTCATCTTTTCTCTCTTCTCTCATATGATGTGTGAGTAGTCTTTCTTGGATCTTGGGAATGGCGGATTTGAGATGATTTGTGGTTAGGTAATGGTTTAGTGATAGATAGGACTTAGATCTCTATGTTTTAGGTGTTCTTAACGCTAGATCTAGGATAAAAACTAGATCTTGACATGTATACATTTCACACCTGAGAGGTGTTCGATGAAATGTCTAGGAGAGCCAAAAGTATGCAAAACTTAGCTTAGCCAACAAGAGTTGATAGCTAGGGAGTTTGTTGACAAAGTGGAATGATTATTAATGATTTCTTGCTAAATGATCACAACAAACGAGAGTAAAGTGAAACATGTTAGCTTGCAAATATGACTTTTAGGCATGAGAGTGGTATTAGTTCAAGCATTGATTCCATTGTCATGAGGTTGAGTTCTTGTTGATTTCTCTTGTTACACCATTACCTAGCTACTAAATCGGATCATTGACTAGGCTACGGATAGATCTAAGATTGTGATGGATGATAAGGCTAGATCTTGACAGAGATTTCTACTAGATCTAGTTTAGTTCTTCATAGTTATTTGCTTACTCATTGACGCCTAGAAAGTGTTCGATGAAATGGTTGTGAGAACTAGATCTATGTTTTGCACCTTGAGCTATGAGTGTAGTTTGCCCCTAGGGACACCAAGGTGTTAAATGGCTAAAAGGGCTTGATACTCACTATCACTTACATGTTTAGATAGGCAACAAACGAGAGTTGAGCCTTGTAATGTGTATGGGTGAATAGACCTCCGTCACGAGAGTGGGTTGATTGATAATAGAGGGATCCTTGATCTAGGAATAGCTACGATCCTCCAATAAAGCCTTACCAAAGTCCATCACACTTCTAGATTTAACCCGAACCTATAACCATCATCACAAGATCCATCTTTATCTTATTTTCTTTACTTGCTTATTTATTTAAGTTTCTATTTTATGCCTTACTTTCCTTGTCTACTTAAGTTTCCTTGATTTAATTTCCTTTAATCACAAAACCCAAAACCCCCTTTTTCTATTCGCTTAGCTTAAGAATGGTTGTGTATTCTTAAAGCTTGAACTTATCTAGCTAAGGTTTGCTCCTTGTGGTTCGACCCCAAAGTACTACAATAGCATATCCGTGCACTTGCGGATTGTGTGATTGTTAGGAAACGGGCTTATAAATTTTAAAGCTTCGTTGTCTTTTGTTTGCACAAACAATCGCGGAACAAGTTTTTGGCGCTGTTGCCTGAGAGCACAAAAGCTAGTTTTTGTTTTCCTTTAAGATTTCAATTATCCTCAAGACTAAGCTTTATTTTTATTTGTTACTAACTATATTACTACTTGTTTGTTATTCCTTTCAAGGTACAACATTCACAACGGAATAGAGTCAATAAATATGGCGTTCACACATCAGCCTAAGGATATCTTCTCCCTTGAAGTCGAGAATTTCATAATGAAGTTCCATAATTTGAGGAAATTCTTGGATGTAAGATAAATGAAGATTTATTTGTGAGGTATGATGAAGAAGCTACAACCGGATTTGTCATCGATGATCAATACTTTGATATGGAGGAACAAATCTTTGATGAGTATGATGATGATGATGAATGTGGAGACCATGTGGAACAAGGATTGAATGAGAAACCCAAGGAGGAAGAGACACAACCTTGCCTCCATGATGAGGAACCTTTGGGTGTAGAATAATTAGAGATCATTGTTGGAAGCTCTCTACCCAACAACGAGGTCTAAAGCGAAGAAGAAGAAGCACCTACACCTAAGGAGGAGAATCTTCACATGAACTCAAAGGAGGAGAGTTCACAAGACAATTCTATTGTGAACACACCTATATATGTGCCACCTCCAATCATTCCCGAAGAATCCAACGAGATACATATTGACAAAATTCGTGAGATGCATGAGTTCGTTACCGATTTTGAGGACAAACATCCTATGTTGGAAAGGGCCAAAAACCATCCAAAGTTCAAAGAGGAGATCAAGAAGATCATGACTCAAAAGGATGAGCTAAAACAGCTACTAAGGGAATATTTAGTATCTTCAATGCTTTCTTGTGTGGAAGTTCCAACAAAGGATGGTGATATAGGACCAATAGAAAAGATCTCACAAGGAAATGAGTATAAATATGGCAAACTCAGGAGAAAGGAAGAGAGTCCTATTGTTGAAAAGGTTAAGGAGGTTGATGAAAAAGGATCTTCCAAGGTTGTGAGTGAGACATATGAAGATTTTCCTAGTCCTTCTCGGTCTTACACTAGAGCTCAAAAGAAGGTTCTTCCCAAGGTCCGGACGGAATTGATAGATATTGGGGTTTTGTTTCCCATACATGAAGAAGTGACAAAGCTTCCAGATCGCATCTCATTCATCAAAAGTGACCTCTCTAATAGGGAAGCGGTTGAAGAAGTGATAAAATGCATGAAGCACCAAAGTCTAATACCGGTCATTAGGTCCTTCATAAGATAACACACCCTAAAAGGTTCACAATACCTTGCTTTCTAGAAGGAATCTTCGAGGAAGAGAATTTAGTAGATACCGGATCTTCTAATGACTTGATCTCCCTAGAATTAGTGAGAAAATATGGTATC
>OVAN01009729.1:5813-16582 GCA_900406275.1 Anastatica hierochuntica | reverse complement strand
GGTGCTCTTTTGGGATGGACTTTTGGAGGCTTTAATGGTGGATTCAAAGTGAGATTGGAGCTTAAAAATCATGGAGAAGAGAGGCAAGAAGCATAGGGAAGAAATGGGATCAAACAAGATGTCAAAGTGGAGTAAAAGACCATCAAGACTGCCCAAGGGAGCTCCCATCGACCATCTGGTCGATGGCCAACAACCTTGGGTCGATGGCCAACAACCCAGACAGAAGATGGAGCATCCTCCTCCGTAGGTTGCCAGCCATCGACCCTGGGTAGGCTTTTATCGACCAGATGGGTCGATGGCTGGCAACATGGACGCAAAAACCCTTTGTTTTAGGGCTTCTTCCACTCTATGTTTAGTATAAATAGACCTTTAAGCTTCAAGAACAAAGGGAGGACATATCTATCTTATTTTTCTACATATCTAAAGATCAAAACTTTGTAATAACATTTGCTTTTGTTTTAAAAGATCTTTGGATCTCTCCTCAAATCTCTCTCTCCTTTTAACTATTCCTCTAAACTATGGAAGCTCAAAAACCATTTCCATGTCTTATGATTTCCATGAAGTTTAGTGAGTAGATCTTCTTTTGGATCTTGAGATGTGGTTAGGTTAGGGTTAGATCTAAGCTTGTAATAGACTAGTAGACTAGGTTTTGACATAGATTCTTGCTAGATCTTATTTTGTTCTCAAACTTAAGATTGCTTGCTAATCGGCGCCTACAACATGTTTGATTAAATTCTTGAGTGAACAAGGTTTAGGTTTTTCATCTTGGGGTACGAGAGTAGTTTGCCTAAAGGGATTCCAAGATGCTAGATGGTTATAAGGGCTTAAGATACACTATCACTTACTTGCTTAGATAGGCGAAATCCGAGGGTGAGCTATGTAGTGGGTATGGGTGAATAGACTTCCGTCCAGAGAGTGAATTGGTAGATAATTTGGGGATCCTTGACCGAGGAATAGCTTTAACCGTTCAATAAAGTCTTAGGAAAGTTATTACATGCTTAGATTGAACCCGAACAAATTACCACTATCTTGAGATCCACTTTTCTCTTATTGCTTACAACTTATTTGTTTTGTGCTTTTTTATTGCTCTTTAATTATTGCTTTTGTTTATGATTGCCACCTTGCTATGGATAGATCTACTAGAGACTTGTGACACCTCTTACTAGATTGCTCCCAAGACTAGTTTTTCTAGTATCATTCTCTTTTTTTAAGCTCTTCTAAACTATTCAATCCTTGGACGATACCTTTCTTACTACAACTAGACCCCGTCAATCTTGCGGGCTAGGAGTGGTTGTTAGGTCATTATAAATTTTAAAGCTTGTCGGTAAAACGCTCCGCGAACAAGTATATGATAAGTTCTTTTTATGTGTGAATGTCTACAATAGGGTTTACAATGACGAGTATTTATAGTGTATCGAGAATGATGAAGGTTGAATCTCTCTTAAATTTACCCTAGGCAACGCGTAGATTCATGCAATATTATGAGAATCATAAATGTATCAATGTTTGATCTATTCTCGCTCAATGCAGCCATCGTGAAAATCTTGAGTAATAAAAGGGGAATCTTTCCTTTTTCACCGCTGATATGCCCCTTGGTCGAGTAGCCTGTCTTTTCGTAATCCATGGTAGTATGTCCTTAGTATTGTTTCATTCCTTGCTTAGTTCATTGGTTAGAACACAACTTGGCTCCTTGATGTCGAGTATGATTTATTTTACCCCAACAGTTTGTTGCTTATGCCATGGTTATGCTTGCTAAGCCATGGCTTAAATGTGTCTCTGCCTAATAAATCCTTCGCAACTTCAGTTGTTGCTTTACCCTGGGTAGCCTTCTTGGTGACTTTGCTAGTGTAGTTGAAGATAAGAAGGTTACGATTCCCAATGGTAATAATTACTTGGAGCAGTAATGATGGGGGTAGAAGTCTTAACTCAAAATAAGTATCACTCAGCTGCAAGCATGCACTACAACTTATCAGGATTCAAACTAAGCTTAAACAAAATATGACTTTTTGTTTTTTGGTGATCAAACTAAACGAGACAGCAAGTAAAACGAAAATACTAACCAAAACTAAAGTAAGTCAAATGATTAAAAACGCTAGGCAGTAGATAAATCTATCGAAAACATTATTTTAAGACTTTCGATTTTCAGGGAAGCATTAAACATCGTTCTAGAACTCAAGTCACAAATATAAATCCTCTCCACTTTTGAGGTTCAGGATCCCATGCTTAAATACCAAGATTCATCAGCTTTTGCATGGTTCTAAAGTATATAAACACACATTAATTCGTTGAAGACTCAATTGTTCACAAACCTTTATCAATCTACTTTCGTTGCCTATGTCAGTTTGTCCATCAAATACTAGATCCAATTATTTATAATCTTTTGGAATCTAAATCTACCTAAAAATAGTAGATAGGTGATCAAGTTAGCTACAACATTTAGATGAAGCAAATATGAAGAACTATTCGACCATTCCCTACTTCAATTCGATTAATTCATGAATTCATGGATCCTTTGATTATCTACAACCTAACAAATGACTACTCAGACATGGATAGAGGTGAAGAGAAATCAAAATCAAAAGGAAACATTTCAAATAGTATTAAAAACAATAAAGGTTTAGAGAAATTCTCTATGATGATACAAGAGTAGAAATCTATCTTCCAAAGGGAAGGCTTGAGATCGGAATCTCCAATGGAGTTAAGGACGAAATACCTCTATTTCTAATCTATTTTCGTGCTAATAAGGTAGCTTTCCCGTCACAAAAACCTAAAAACATATATATATATATATATATATATATATATATATATAAAATATTATGTCAGGTAAAGTCGGTTTAGGTTAAGATGGGGTCGTAATAATGTTGTGACCGGCTTAGGGTGATTTTTTGGCCCAGACCGGTGTAAAATTCTCTACAACCGGTAAGGGAAGCTTGCGGTACCGGTTAGTGCTCATTTCTTGTCCAAACCTGGTCACAACTCACTTCTGGGCACACTCCAGCTTCAAGGAAGACGAACCAGTCTTTACTAAATCGGTTATAACTTTTTATCCAGAGATCCAATTGCCTTGAAACCAACTTCATTTGAAATCTATCTCAAAATTCTAGTTTATATATAAAGTTCGTTGAAATACATTGAGGTTAAAGTCTCTAACATGGATTATCTTTCTGATGCATCAAAACTGTCCAGAAACTTACTTTTACTCGAAATGAGTCCAAATTGCTCCAAAATGCATTGTTCAACATAAAATGACTTTTAACACTACAAATACAAGAAAAATTCCATTTTTGATAAAGAAAAACATAAAAATGAATAAAAATGAATAAAAACCTATGATAAAAACATGTAAAAATATGGTTTATGAACTCCCCCGAACTTAAACGTTGCTCGCCTTCGAGCTAAAAAATCTAAAAACTGAGGAGAAGTTTGAAAAACATGGAAACTGTGCAGAACCATCTCTTACCTTACCTTTATACTCCATGAACAAGCAAGTTAGATTTCGTATTGAACTTACACGTACTCAGTGAAAAACTCAGCAACCATAACGATTCAAATCCACAATCTACCTAAATGATCTGAAATCTCCAATGCATACTCCTTAAATTCTAAGCATGTGGTCTCGTCGAGGGAATATCGATCACTAGAACAAATGACTCAACCCAATCAAGTTCCTTAGTACCTAAGCCCTTCGTAAAATTCTACTCCCTGTTTTATTTAATTTCAGAAAAATTTATGGGGTAAAAGTCTTCACCTAAAATGAGTATCAGTCAGCGGCAAGCGCACAACAATGTGGTCGCATTAGGATGAAGCATGTACTTAAAGCTATCATGATTCAAACTAAGCTTACACAAAATATGATTTTAGGTTTTTTGGTGATCAAACTAAACGGGACAACAAGTAAAACGAAATACTAATTAAAACTAAAGTAATTCAAATGATTAAAATGCTAGAAATTAGAGAAATCTATTGGAAACATTATTTTAAGAATATTGATTTACGGGAAGCATTAAACACCGTTCTAGAACTTAAGTCACAAATATAAATCCTCTCGACTTTCGAGGTTCAGGATCCTATGCTTAAATATCAAGATTCATCGACTTTCGCACGGTTCTAAAGTATATAAACACGCATTAATTCGTTCAAGACTCAATTGTTCACAAACCTTTATTGATCCACTTTCATTACTATATCGGTTTGCCCACAAATACTAGATCTAGTGATTTAAAATCTTTTGGAATCTAAATATACTTAAAACAGTAGCTAGGTGATCAAGTTAGCTACAACATTAAGATCAAGCAAAGATGAGGAACTATTTGATTATTCCCTACATCAATTCAATAAAATCATGAATTCATGGATCCTTTGTTTATTTACAACATAATAAGTGACAACTCAGACATGGAAAGAGGTGAAAAGAAATCAAAATCAAAAGGAAACATTTCAAATAGTATTAAAAATAATAAGGATTTAGAGAACTTCTCTATGATTGATATGTACATATTTTCTTGCGTATTTTAGTGCATTTGGCCTAGTTTCATCCACATTTAGGTTGTATATATTGCACATAAGTCATAGAATCCATAGGTTTGAGTCTAGAGTCTAGTTTAGGATCATATTGCATTTGCATATCATTTCTTTGCATTTGTAGGTGCAACTTTAGGGTGGATTCATAGACGCTCTAGAGATGGATTCAAGGTGTATTTGGAGCTAAGGAATCAAGGAAAAGAGGAGCCAAAATCCTTTGGGAGAAGATGGAACCAAAAGGAGCAAACAAAAGATGAAAGAAGAAGCCACAAGCTGCCAAAGTGAGCAGTTGTCGACCTCAATGTCTAGGAGCTCATTTTTTAGCGACAATAACTCACTTTGATGGGTTTTATTGCTTATCTGGCACCCTCTCTTCCCCTCTTCAATATAAATACCCTCTTTAGTGAACCAAGAACATATCATCCAATATCTTTGCTTATCTTTGAATACATTGAGATCTTTGTTGATAAAACTTTTGTAATAACTACTTTTAATACTTCAAGTTGATTTCGATCTCTTCTCTTCATCTCTTTCTTTTATATCTATCTCTAAGAACATGGGAGCTCAAAGACCCAATCTTTGTCTTTGGATTTCCATGACTCTTAGTGAGCATATCCTTCTAGGATCTTGAGATGTAGTAGGCTAGGGTTAGATCTAGGGTTGTATTGAATTATTAGACTGGATTTTGGCATCGATTGCTACTAGATCTTGTTTTGTTCTTAAAAGTTCATTGCTTGCTCATTGATGCATAGAAAGTGTTCAATGAAATGCTTGAGAGAACAAGATCTATGTTTTTCACTTTGGCCTATGAGAGTACTGTTCCGTAAGTGTTAAATTGCTAAAAGGGCTTGTAAATCACTATCACATACATGTTTAGATAGGCAAGAAATGAGAGTTGAGCCTTGTAATGTGTGTAGGTGAATATATCTTTGCCATGAGAGTGGGTATATCAATTAAGGTGAGATGCTTAGCCTACAAATAGCTTCAATCCTCTAATAAAGACTTAGCAAAGGCCATCACATCTCTAGATTGACCCCGAACCCATTGCTACTATCTCAAGATCTGATTTTTTTTATTGTATGCATCCAAGTTCATTTCTTTCTTGCTTTTACTTATTTCTTGCTTAATTATTTCTTCTATTTACGCTTTTGAGTTATGTTTGGCTTTGTTGATTGCAAAATTTAATGGAGACCCGTGACAATTCCCATCTACATCGTCCCCCTAGACTAGGATATCTAGTGTATTCCCTTCGTTTAGATTCTTCTAGATAAGCCTCTAAATCCTTGGACAAAACCTTAAGTACTACAACTCAACCCCCGTCTCTTCGGGATTGTAAGTGGGCTTAGGTTTTATAAATTGTAAACTCGACCCATCGCCAAGTTTTGGCGCCGTTGCCGTTGAATTTAGGCTTTCGCTAGAATCTTCAAAGATATTTCTAAATTCCAAGGACTAAAATTTACTTTTTGCTTATTTTATTAAAGTTTCTATCTTTCCTTTGTTGATCTTCTTTGATTTGTGAAGGTACATTATAACAAAGTCAAGAAGTGAGCTAAATACAAGTCTTCTTAACATTGACCCAACACTCATTGAAAGACAACAATCAATACAAAGAAGAGCTAGAGAAAGACAAGCCCATCTAAGAAGGTTGGGTATGAATCAAGAAGTTGGACAAGAGAATCTTCCACCTATGGAGAACCCTCAACAACAGCTATTTCCCCCTCCAATTAATGGAATTTTTGTTGGTCAAGAGGATAGAAGTAACCGTTCATTCCATCTCCCTAGAGAAGAACCAAGGATTGGAGAAGGTGATGAGCCATTCACTAATGGAGAAAGGATGGGTATAATACCCCCACCGATCAGCAACAACAACTTTGAGATCAAGTCAAGCTTGATCAATATGGTGCAATACGCTAGATTCTTTGGTCTTGCGTTGGAAAACCCTCTACAGCACTTGGACAACTTTGAAAGGTTATGCAGGACGATAAAGATTAATGGAGTGGAGAAAGATGTAATCAAATTGACTTTTTTCCCATTCTCTCTATGCGACAAGGCTTCTCAATGGGAGAAAAGCGTTGTGACTTCTACTATCACAATATAGGACGAATGCAAAAAGAGGTTTTTGGCTAAGTTCTTCACACCCCAAAAGATGAAAAACATAAGAAATGAGATCCCTACCTTCAAACAAGGACGAATGGAGTCACTTTATGAAGCTTGGGGCCGCTTCAGTGAATACATAAGGAGTTTTCCTCACCATGGTGTTACCAAGGGCAACCTACTTCAAATCTTCCATAGAGATATCCATGAGAAGTACCGCTTGGCTTTGAGCACCTCCTCCATGAGAAGCTTTGCTAGTCTTTCCGTCGACCAAGGAGAGAGATTCATTGAGAATCTCGCCCAAATCGATCATTTCAATGCGGATGGTTATGATAGAATGGTGAGAAGTACGGGATCTAAGGAAGACAAGATCAAGGAGCTTAGTGACAAGGTTGATAGACTCATTCAACAAACAAGGAGATGTGTTCACTTTGCGAATAACAAAGTTGAAGGACAAGAGGGTGAGAACCAAGAAGAAGTGAGCTACATCCAAGGAGAGTACTACCAAAAACCCTTCAACCAAGGATAAAAGCCTTTAAAAAACAAGCACTAATGTGGAGAATCCACAAGATCAAGTTTATCCTCCCAAGAGTAACCAACAAGGGTACCAATTCCAACCTAAGCAAGGCTACTACTAAAAGCCTCAACAATAAATCGGTCCAACCAAATAGGAAGAGAATTATGTTATGCTTAAGAAGCTAGTGGAAGGATAAAACGAGACTAAGGTCGAGCTCAACAAGAGGTTTGGAGAGATGAATATGAAGATAGAGTCTAGATACCAAGACATGAACATCAAGCATGAATCTCTTCCTTCTCATGTTAAGGTCATAGATTCCCAACTCCAACAAGTGATATCTGACCGTAAAGGAAAGGCCACGACTAAAGAGAAGGGAGAGCCTAGCAAGGAACTTTGCAATGCTTTCTTAAAAGAAATCAATAACACTTCTCAACCATGGGACGATATTGTCTTTACTCTTGAAGAAGAGAAGATTATTGATGATTTTGAGAATCTATTTTTGAATCCCCTTGATGAGGTTGTTGATGGCTTGAATGTGGAATTGGCTGGAGAACCAATTGATAAGGATGGTCGTGCCATATTTGACCTTGAAATTGAAGAGACAAGTGCTCCAATTAGAAATGAGTTTGAGAAGAAGGACACTCCTTTTGATAAAGAAGATGTCGAGATTGAGAAAGAAGAGAAAGGGCCTTTGTTTGTTGATGAGGCTACTAAGGAAGGAATTTTCAAGGAAGCTAAAGAAAGGGAAACTTCAAGGAAGAAGAGAAACCCAATGCCTTAAGGAAAGAGATATTTAAGAAAAAAAGAAAAGATTCCTAGGTATATGTCTATAGGAGAAGAGGTGAGTGAGGAAGACTTTCCCATTTTGAGTCTTCTGATTCTTAAGTCCACAATTCCATACCCTCAACGCTTCAAGAAGGAAATGCTTAAGTTTCATTTCAAAGAATTCAAGAAGAAATATCCTTGGAAATTCCCAAGGAATGTGAAGAAGAAGCAACGACAAGTGTCATTGTCAAGAAAAAACTAGAAAAGGTCATTTCCCAAAGAGAAAAAGTTGAGATGATCATGAGTATCGCTCAGCTGCAAGCGCACAATGATGTGGTAGTATTAAGGGTATCGATCCACAAGAGACTAAGCATGCACTACAACTTATCAGGATTCAACCTAAACGAGACAACAAGTAAAATGAAAATACTAATTAAAACTAAAGTAATTCAAATGATTAAAAACGCTAGGTAGTAGATAAATCTATCGAAAACATGATTTTAAGAATATCGATTTTCAGGGACGTATTAAACACCATTCTAGAACTCAAGTCACAAATATAAATCCTCTCCACTTTCAAGGTTCGGGATCCTATGATTAAATGCCAAGATTCATCAACTTTTGCATGGTTGTAAAGTATATAAACACGCATTAATTCATTAAAGACTTAGTTATTAACAAACATCCATGGATGCACATTCGTTTTTGTTGTGCGATTGTTTTTTCAAAAAAAAGACAACGAAGCTTTAAAATTGATAAGCCCGTTTCCTAACAATCACACAATCCGAAAGTGCACGAATATGCTATTGTAGTACTTTGGGGTCGAACCACAAGGAGCAAGCCTTGGCTAGATAAGTTCAAACTTTAAGAATACACAACCGTTCTTAAGCTAAGTGAATCGGAAAAGGGGGTTTTGGTTTTTGTGATTAAAGGAAATCAAATCAAGAAAACATAAGTAGACAAGGAAAGTAAAGCATAAAAGTAAAGTATAAAGTAGAAAACTAAATAAATAAGCAAGTAAAAGCAATAAGATAAAGATGGATCTTGGGATAATGGTTATAGGTTCGGGTTCAATCTAGAGATGTGATGAACTTTGGTAAGGCTTTATTAGAGGATCGAAGCTATTCCTAGACAAAGGATCCCTCTATAATCGATCAACCCACTCTCGTGACGGAGATCTATTCACCTATACACATTACAAGGCTCAACTCTCATTTGTTTCCTATCTAGACATGTATTTGATAGTGAGTCTCAATCCCCTTTAGCCATCTAGAACCTAGGCGTCAATGAGAAAGAAAATAAATATGAAGAACTAAACTAGATCTAGTAGGAATCTATGCCAAGATCTAGCCTAATCATCCATCACAACCCTAGATCTAATCCTAGCCTACTCAATGATCCGATTTAGTAGCTAGGTAATGGTGTAACAAGAGAAATCAACAAGAACTTAACCTCGTGACTATGGAATAAATGCTTGAACTAATACCACTCTCATGGCTAAAAGTCATATTTGCAAGCTAACATATTTCACTCATCTCTTGTTTGTTTTTATCATTTAGCAAGCAGTCATTAAGAATCATTCCACTTTTTCACCAAACTACCTAGCTATCAACTCGCGTTGGCTAAGCTAAGTTTGGAATACTTTAGGCTCTCCTAAACATTTCATCGAACACCTCTCTGGCATGAAATGAATACATGTCAAGATATAGTTTTTAACATAGATCTAGCATTAAGAAAACTTAAACCATAAAGGTCTAAGACCTATCTATCACTAAACACCACTACCTAACCACAAATCATCTCAAATCCACCATCCCCAAGATCCAAGAAATGACTACTCACACATCATATGAGAGAAGAGAGAAAAGATGAGAAATATAAGCATCATTTAATAGATAAAAGATTTTAGACACAAGAGAGACTCTTGATCTAAAAGATCAAGAGAATCAACTTAGAACATAAACAAAGTGTTAAAAAGAGAGATTTTTAAGCTAAGGGAAAGTTGTTTTTTTTATTCTTGGAACATAAGAGGTCTATTTATACTTAAGGAGGGAGAGAGGAAGCTCTAAAAAGGGCATTTTCGAAGAAAGGCAGTGAGCCATCGACCTGGGAGGTCGATGGGAGCTTGTATGAGGTTGATGGAAGCTTCCCTGTAGTAGCAAGAGGGTTGTTTGCTGGAAAGGTGACCAGCCATCGTCCCTGGGTGACCAAGAATCGACCTGGAGGTCGATGGGAGGTTTCCTTTAGTGATTCTTCCAGCTGTTTGCTCCTCTTTGATGCCTTGTTGATCCCCAGTTCTTCCATAGCAACTTCCATAGCATTTTGCTCCAATTTTCCTTGATTTCTTGGCTCCAAATCCACCTTGAGACCATCCCTAGAGTCTCCATAGATCCATCCAAAGTTGCACCTACAAAATGCAAAGAAAATGTATGCAAATGCAATATGATTCCTAAACTAGACTCTAGACTCAAACTAATGCATTCTAAGACTTATATGTCATATATATAGCCTAAAAGTGGATGAAACTAAGCTAAAATGCATCTAAATATGCATGAAAATATATACACATCAACACTCCCTGACTTTTTCTTTGCTTGTCCTCAAGCAAACAACATAGATCATATCCGGAAGCGAGGTTTGAAAATGAGAATCCAAGCCAAAGTATATCTATAAATGCCTTCAACCCAATGTCCTAAAGAGTAGTATTATAGTGCATAAATCACGAATACTCAATGTGCTTCGCCATACTCGTCACAAGAACTATCTATAGGCTCATAAGTTAAACATCCACATATTGTCTTATCCACCAATCTCTTAACATTTAATTAAGCTTATGGCGTGCGGTCTTTACTTATGGGCAAAAAGTCTC
>OVAN01009728.1:0-16582 GCA_900406275.1 Anastatica hierochuntica | reverse complement strand
GAGTAGAGATAAGAAATCTTCTCCAAACGAAGTACGGAAGTATCAGATCTCTCTCGGAATCACATTCTCTCAAAAANGACTTTCTTCGGTGCTTGAAATCCACTTCAAATATGATCTTTTAGTCCATTCAAGCTTCGTTCCTGTAAAAACACCAAAGAACAACAAACCGCGCAAAAACGACCCGAATACATACTAAAAACCGTAATTCTCGAATGAAAACCGTAATAAAAATCGACAAAATACGAATAAATCAATGGTTAAAAGGTAAAAAATACTCTTTCGTGAAGACGTCATCGAAGAAGCCAATAAAATCGATGGCTCGGACGAGCTCGGAAGAGATGACACTAGGGAGAGTAGTGAAACGAATCCGGCCGGGTTTAGGGTTCGACCGGATGCACCCAAACCATTTTTCCATGACGACAGATATGACGATCAAGTTTTTGTATCGATGGACGAGACGTTTGCAGAGGTTCATCATCGGGTTGATGTGGCCTCTTCCAGACCAAGGCAAAGCAAGCTTGTGGCTGAATGGTATTGGGCGTGGTTTGATTGGATCCATAAGGTGTTGAAGTGTGTGACTAAAGAAGTGAAGAAGTTCGTTACAAGCACTTTAGTGAGTTGTGTTTGAGCTTTAACGTAAAACAAAAGTGGTCAAATGTTGGGGCATTGGGTGCACTTTTTAAACTCAAAATGATATAAAACAAACAATTTTCCGATTTTTCTTCTTTCTCGGTAAGAAGAGAGACAACAAAAGAGTTTGTATATGTCTCATTTTGTCACGAGGAAATATTAATCCTTTTCGAAAATATTAGTAGTCCATTATTAAATTTATACAAACAAAATTTTAAATGGAGTAGGGGACTTCTTCTGTCAAGCAAATTTCTCGTGTATCGTGTTACTTTTATATAGGCATCTAATTCATAACGACTAATACATCCGTCTCAAGCGTACAAATATAAAGAATCAAACTCTTTAAGCCAAAGCCAAGACTCAAAAAGTTGCACGAGACAAAATTGAATAAGTGAGAGCGAATTTTGCAAAGCCAAAGTCGATTGCTCATGCCTCATAGTTTAAGGTAGAATTGATATTGTGAATGTTCAAATAACACTTAATCTATTATGATTCATATTTAAATCTTGACTACAAAATAGTTAAACATACAAACACTACTAACCACTAATAAAGAAAATAGAGGTTGAGAGGTGACTGCACCGATTGGTAATCTTACAACAATGGCAAAGATTGCCACATGAATAAGTATAACTACCATCAACGTCAACGAATTTGATAAAGCGATTAAACAAAAGAGGTGCGCTAAACATGGTAACATTACAAGTAGCATTATTATATATTTTTCGCTTTGCTATCTCTTACGAAATCGATATTTTATAAATTTTCATCAGTGCCAAAGATTTCAATCTCTTGAATAAATTTTTCATTGTAAATATTCATAAAGTAGCTTTATTTTAGTTAGTAATGGAATTTTAATTCATATTTTACCAATGTTATTAACTAAACTACTTTCAATATTTTCTAATATAAAAATGGATTGTCCTTAACAAGAAAAAGGCATGAAACAATTAATAAAAGATGAACCTACACGAAACAAATAATATGGATTTTTAAACAACCAATAGTATAAAAAATCAAATATTTTGTAAATAAAAAATAGCTTGAAATTATTGTAAATAGAAATAATAATGTATCTTATTTAAATTATGAATTGTTTTCAACAGAAAACAGAAAGTATTAAAACAAATACTTTTTGCGTATGTAGAAATTTTTAAAAAATGTATAAGAGAATAAGTTTTTATCGGAAGTATATATTTCAAAAAAGTAGGTATACCACAAGTGTACGGAAAAATTATTGGTAAAAATCCATTGCTAATTGAAGTAAAGCTATTACATGGTAATAATTTCACTAATGAAACTTTATATGAGTTGTTAGAGAAATAGGTAAAGTTAAGACTTTAAAAAAACGTAAAAACATTCTCTTATTTATTATAAATATTTTAAAGAATGTTATGTAAAATATGTGCACAAAAGAAGAACCTGATTATATTCCAGTATTTTTTTTCTAAATGTTAACATAAGTATTTTCAAAATGTTAAATATTAGAGCTAGCGACACTTTGGCATATTTGAGTTAATATATCTGACGATAAATATTATATATATGAGAATAAAACTTACAAATCAAAATGAAAGAAGATAAGAAAAAATACTAAAGTGAAATATTTTTCTGCTTAACATATAAGGAAAAAAGCTCAAAGATCGCATTTTCACAAACGTTTTGGAAATCTTATATTAATGAACCACGTTGATTGAAATATTTTTACCCACAATGATGTTGAATCAACTATTGAACTATTAAAATAAATTATACAAGCACAACCAAAATTAACTAAAAAACTTAATGATGTGAACCAAAGGTAAATGTCAATCATGGTTAAAATCTAGGTAAATAGTTTTTGGTTTAGAAAGTGTTAAAAAAACTCTTAAAATTGCTGAGTAAAAAAGACAGAAATTGAAAATCAGATAAAAAGCATTTTATACATGATTCAAGTAACATTTTCAAAATCATTTATGACTAAAATCTTATAAAAATGAATTTTATACATACAAATAATAAGTGTACTACAATATTATATTTAGTTATATTTTTGTAGCAATTCTATAAGATCCATCTTCACTATTATATGTTGAGTAGAAGAAAGTTGATATTGTTATTTCTGAATTAATATTAAGATAATGAAAACATATTGATTTGGTAAGCATTATTTTCTTGAAAATTAAGAATATAAAATTAAGAGCACCCAATATTGGCAAAAGAAAAACAACAAAACAAATTAATTCTCATATAAAAAACTAACCCCAAAACATTAAAGACTTTGTAATATATACCAGAATCTATGATTTTATAACCTAATCTAGATTTAAATTTGGATTAAGGTGTCTATGTTATGAATTATATGCATGAGATAAAAAACTAGAATGACAAAATACAAAGCTAAATGTAATGAATTTATTTATTTAATTACATGCAAATAACGAAATGGTTTTTAAAAAATACAAATATATATAAAAAAGTTTCAGTTTGTAAAATAAAAAACATATTTCTTAATTTTAATAAATTTATTTAAAACCATAAAATTTGAAGAAAAGACCGCGCGTAGCGCGGTACATTCCCTAGTTAGATATACCAAAATTGCATAGAAGAAACTAAATGCAAAATAAATAGTTAATGAAATTTAAATGTAACACGTATTATATATAAAATTGAAATATAAATAAAAGAGCATTTGCGCATAGCGCGGATTCTCTCCTAGTAAAATTATTAAAGTTGAATCATGGGATTAACGTTAAACCGTAAGCAGAGTCAAGTACTTAATGAATAGATATTATAATTATGAAAATGACAACAAAAAAGTGGCCGTAGTTTAGTGGTAAGAATTCCACGTTGTGGCCGTGGAGACCTGGCCTCGAATCCCAGCAGCCACACTGTTTCTTTTATATTTTTCTTTTTAAAGATTTTGCAACATGTGAACTTAACATTTTAGAAAAGTTTCCTCTCAATATGCCTTTCTAGCCCAAATTTTCACGTTTTTAAATTTTCAAATCTCAAAATTTATTAAAATACAAAAAAATCGAATCATTTTTCTTCATGTTAAAAATCACTTATGCATAAACTCAGTACATCTATTTATATAGTGGAGAAAATATAACAAAATGTGTGTATTTCTGGTTAAACATTTGTCGTAAAAGTAATTGATAATTATTAATTACCTAACATTTCCCTTTATTTATCTATTTTTATTTTTATTGCATTATTGTCTCGTTAAAAATCTTGTTATGAAAAAGCATAGTAGCATAAAAACCACGACGAAGAAAAAAGAATACAATAGATCTTTTTCTCTTCATAGATCTCGTAAATGACGCTAACAAGCACAACTAGATAACAACTGAAAATAAAGATGCTAAAAGCGATGGACGAAGGGTATTTGTAACTGAAAGCACTAAGAGACAACAATAGTAGTGTTAGATCAAGTTATTGAGTTTAATTCCAAGATCAAAAATAATTTTCCAATACTATGATATGTTTTCTGAACATCCTGGTAGAAAATGACTTTGTGAATAAGTGTTGGATTATCACATGAACATACATATTAGACCTCCACTACTTGATTTTTTTCGAGGTTTTAGGTATATGATCAGAATCTCAAAGAAATATGTTTCGTTATGACACTCTTGATATAACTTTCTTTGATTTATGCGACACATGAGACATTATCTTTGAATACAATTGTTTTTTCTTTGTTAATTGTCTGCCCACTTGCTTCTTGTATATGTTGAGTCAGAGATCTGAGCCATACACATTTTTATGTGCCTCATGGTTTGAAGAAGTGGCAACTAAAGTATGTTTCTGATATATCCACGAGATCGTTGTTCCACTAATAGTAAATGCGTATCTGGTTTGTGATTGAGCTTTTTGCGGACCTGAAAAATATCATGCATCTACAAAACCAACTAAACTATATTCGGGTTTTCTAGTATAAAATAACCTCAAGTCAATCGTTCCTTAGAGAGAACGAAATATATATTTTATTTCATTCCAATGTCTATATATAGGAGATGAACTATATCTTAAAAGCATATTAGTAGCATATGTTGTATATGGTCGAGCTCAATTTGCATGATACATCAACCCACATATATCGTTCATATAATGTACTTCAAGACCTAGTATTTCTTTATTATCCCACAAGGTTTAAAAGGAAACTTGCCAATATCAAGTGATTTATTAACCATTGGGGCATTCTAAGTACATTTATTCTATATTAAAGCGTTTTAACACACTTTTGTTTATACATAGAATATAATAATATATATTTCCATTTTTGGTTGCATGTTTGTTTATACATATCATCTAAGTGTTTTTTCCCTTAAATTTCTATAGATATGACACTATAATATTAAGGGTGAATTTTTCATATATTCATTCTCTCCATATTAATAAAGAATATAGCATTTTTCTCATTATTAGGTGATAAAGAAATTTTTCGCACACCATCTTCCTACTCATCCATCTTGTCCCCACCCTCCCAATTCTTTAATCAAGATTTTTGACTTTTATAATAGCTTGAAATGAAATTTTTTATAACAAAAAAATTATTAATTTTTTTCGCATCCAACGTAATTTGAATTTTTCAAAGCAGAATTATATTTGGTAAATAGTAACAACAGATATACTATCTATGATAATCATACTATTTATACAGACAATCATATTATTGGCTCTTGTATATTCATTTTCATTTAATCAATCATCGATAGAAATGAAAATGATATTCATTTCCATTTAATCAACCATGAAGGAACAACTTCACAAACAAATAAATGTGAAAACTCAACAAATTTTGTAAGTTCCAAACCATATAGTTAACTCAAAAGACAAACAAATGATTGTCATTAAATATAAAATAGACATACTAAACATGCTATTTTAAAATAGATAAACTTTTTGCTAGGAAAATAAAAACGACAAATAAAATTAAGATAGTTGAAATCAAAATTTAATCTAACTATATAAAAGGAGATAATTCTGACATCTAAAGCCCTCCACGTTGGACTTTTGTTAAGACTCTATCATGTTGCCATGTCACCAGTTGGGAAAAAGCATAAGTCGATCAATTTCTTGTTATTTATGACTTATATCCTTTCATCTCCCTCCAATTATAGACGAACAAGAAGCATTGCTCTTTCGCCTTCATCGACATTTCATTCATCTTTAATTATTAAAAGCATTTTAAATAATCTTTCAACAGTTTTCCCTTCATAATGGACATCTGAAAAAGTGGTGGATCTGGAGAAAGAAGAAATGAGGAGAGAGAGATTCCATTGTTGATGGCGATCAAAGCTGAAAAAGTTTCGAGAACGTCGACGTCTGCCGCTAAGAATTTCCTCAATAAACAGTTTTCAGCTGCACCGTCGTGTATCTAGCCACACCGCCGGTGTCACCCACCACATGTTTGATTAAATTTCTATTTAAGAACAATGAATCGATTGGTGTTTTTCATTCCGTAGAATCAATAGTCGAAGAAGGGTGATTTCACAGAGAAGAAGGTAGCAAAGATGTTGTCTGTCATATCGGTATCAGTGAGACGGTTAAGGTACTAGAAGGGTGCTCACTCATGGCCAGATCTCGCCGAGGCGCAACAACCGCGTCCTAAGACCACTCCGACCTTAGTCCCAACCCCAGCTCAGGTTTGTTGATAACATACGGTTGTTCTCTTGACTTGTTTTACTTGGAGATATGCTACTTCTCAACTTTCAATCTTTATCGAATTTGATGCATGATTGATTATGACATTGAGATGTTAGAGTGAATCTGTGATAAAGGTTTATGACTAATGGCATTGTGCTTACTGTGATTCACATTATTTACCATTGAATTTTGTGCCATAAACTTTGTCCCTGAGAAAATTTCGTGTTTGATGCTTAGGTTTTAGCTGGTCAAGTGAAATCCAAAGTTGGTGGAAAAGTTAATCCTGCACACAAGAACCCGTATGCACCACCCATGATTGGACGAGTCTTAGGTTTAGTGCGCAAACTTAGATTTCATCTTTGTTTATGTGTACGAGTTTTCTTTTATGTTCACAAATGATGCGAATTTTTACCATGGTTGCACCTCAAAACAATTTTTCCTCTGCAAAGGTGTTGCGTCGAAGCTGTGAATTAACGATTTTTTAGTCTTTTTAGTATTTGAATTGCTAATCCTCTGTTCTGATCATCTTATTACTCTCTGCATTTACTTGAAAATTTGTATCCTTTTCTGCGTACAATCATTGACACCATGTACGATTTATCTTATTCAAACAAAGGATGTTTTTAGATTTTGTGAAGCCTACATATTGAGAAGTTTAGAAAAGTTCTCTCATTAGTCAATTGGTTTTGTTATTTGAAACAAAGATAAAGAACAGTCCAAAGGTACACCAAGCGAGGCTGAGAATAGCTCCTCACCAGGTTGATAAAGAAGAAAATGATCTCTTTTGAAATGCAGATGACATTCCAGGTATACAAAGTTCTGAAATCTAACCTTTTCTCTTGGCGACACTTAAAAGAGCATATTTCTAATCCAATGAATGTTGATAAAATAGTGGACATAAGTAATAGTTTGGGAAGCTCGGTTGGCAGAGATTCCTCCCCCAGTCACTCTGCGCGTCCTTTATGGTACAGTTGTTAACACATCTTTATGTATCCTATTTATTCAAAAATACCAAAAATTTTTCCCAGTTAAAGAGATGAATAACAACAAAAAAATTTGATGTTGTTTGTAGAGAGTCTAATAGCAGAAGACCAAGAAGCTCCAGTGATATAATACTGACTCTTTTTTCTTTTTTTGGGCAGGGTGTGGGAAATCAGTATAAGGGTGGGGGTACTATATCACTAGAATAACTTGTGGAATGTGAATCAATTATACTTTCACCACATTCAATTTAATATTAGACATACCATAAACTTGGCACACAAGTTTTCATGTTTGTGCAAAGTTGTGGACAAATTTGTGACTCTGTGTATATAGAGAGCGGGTCCACAGGTAAATTTTTGAAGCAAAAACATTTGGAATATCAAATAATACGTAAAGATAGTTGGTTTGTTTGTTTTTCAATACCAAATTAATTTCGGAACCGTATATAGATTTGATAATACCAAAAGTTTGTAAGCTTTTAGAACATTACTTGGGCATTTATTTTAATACATTTCTATTAGCTCATGTTGCAATTCTCTTCGTTGTGACTATTTCAGCTTTTGCCACCAGAATCTCTCAGCTTAAAACCGTTTTTTAATGCAGTAGCATTTGGGATCTTTCTCTAAATCTTTTGTTGCTTTGAAAAAGTTATAGCGGAAAAAGGTTCAAGAAGAAAAGTGACTAAAGTAGGGAACTACACACCTTAAACTAAGCTTGCGTGATAAATAATTTAGTTACCATTTTTGTCAATCCACTGCCCTCTATCTAACTACTCACCTGAAAGTTTTGTTTCTAGAAGTAAGGAAACACATTCAATAGTTCATGAAGATTAATTGATATACTTTTGACATAAACTTTACTGGATAAACAAATATTTCAACACTATTAAATGAGTTTCAATAGTTCATGAAAGTATGCATTTAATTTTAAATTTTCGATATGAGCTATTTGATGTTTAAGAGTTTTAGCATGTCCACTAAATTTTTTTTAAAAATTAATATCAATTTACATCTACATTTTAAAAAAACCAACAAAATAAGGGACTTAAAGACATGTTTATATTTAAAAACCCTAATTTTTTTTGTAGTTGATGTCATCGGGTCTCTAGTCTTCGTTGGTGAGCAACGAAATAGATTGGATAATCCGCCTGATCAAGTTTGGCTCATTGAAAACAAGATTCTTTACTTCAAACTCCGTAGTGCAGAGTACGATTTAAATTTAAGTATATCAGAAATCACTCACTGTGGAAAAGTTTTTTTTGGATGTTAACTTCATAATATGCATTAGTTAATTAGTCTAAAGGAAATATTGGTTGAAACTGTTTGTAAATATAAACTCTTTCATGTTTTGTTTGAGTAAAGATTCAATTTCCAATCAATGATGCTTGCTTTTGATGTAGCGGATTGGAAATCCTTTGTTATGCTAATGAAAAAATGGCAAAGGAGTTCTATGACAAATTGTCAGAGGTTAGGAAACCATCAGTGTGTCATAGCGGACCGGCGGTTGTTATTTTATGTGCTCTAAGATTCTGGCGGATAGTAAAGAGTGGAGGTATGTTACTTATAAATAACTTAATTAGACTTCAGAAAAAAAACATATTTGTTACATTATATAATTTCTTCTTAGAATTGCAATGTCTTACTTGAATCAAAATATGGTGTCTCATAATTGTTAGAATTTATCTTACTTAAAGTCTGTTTGGCTAAAAATGTTGTTTACCAATTAATCTTATTGAACAAATCTCTATATAATCGTAAATACATTTGTTTCCAACTTTGTTTTTCTCTAATAGTTTAGTTGAACCTTAGTTCAATTTGAAGATGGTTGAAATAAAATAGTTGCCTATGTTACATTTTAAAAATTATGTGACATTAAATTATTTTAACCGGAGACTATCTTCGTCTCACAAATGAAGATGGTGTATCTGAATTTCGATTCGATCCGCGCATTACAGAGGCATGGAACCTACGCCACATGTATGGTTTAAAAATATATTTCATACATTCAATCCATATTCTTCTCGTGTATTTACATTTATGTGCGGATTGTTATTGTAGGTTGGCCGACTCCCCAAACCTAGCTACGACTAAGAGCCGATGATGATATGAAGATGGAGATTCCTAATGATGTCTAGACCTAAAAACTCCAGTCTGTTTTAAGTTATTTTCTTTAAATCATGAACTTGTCTTTCTCTTAAATTATTTTTTTGATATTTGAAAAACCTGAACTTAATTATGTTTCTTTAAAATTAATACCTTTAAATATATCATGGTTTTTAATTTACTAATTTAAATATGTAGTTAAATATGTTGCAAAATTTTTAAAAAAGATATGTACCGTAAACCATTTCTCCAAACAACAGTAATAGTAAACACTTAAAACCATGGCTTAAATCCTTAGAACCTAAGACAATCACCAGAAAGAATAAACCAAGTTAAACCGTAAGTATTATAAGTATGGCTAAATTATCATCTCTTATAAATCCTATTTGGTTAGCTTTATACCTTAAAAGATTTAGGGACCGAATTATTAAAGTCGAATATAACACATCTTAATAGTAAAGTTTAAGACAAAAAAAAGATAACATAGTTGTAATACAAAACAAAAATAAGAAGGTTTTTAGAACTTGGAACATAATTTAAAAGTCTTTGAAATTAAATCACATTTCATCATCACTCTCTGAAGCAGAGTAAAATGCACGCCCTCTCTTGGGTGGTGGGTAAATTCCGTCATTATCATCAGTATCAAAGCCATGACCATCTCCATCTTCACTTGTCTCCGAGGCTGTCTGATTTTCACCTCTGTAATACCTCTTGTCATATTTATCAAGACTCTCATATTCAGACTCCTCTTCAGAAATTTGCTCCTCCTTACAATCACCATCTCCTTCTTCATCACCTTCGATCTCTTGATCATCCTCATCCTCAACTACTGACGGATCAAATTGATTATCATCTTCGATGTGAGCAGCTTGGTTGACATCTTGGTTAACTTCTTGGTTCAGTTCCACCATTTCAACATCTACGACATTTGCAGGAACCTCTTGTGTGACCTCTTGATCATTGGTATGTTGAATTGATTCAACATCCTTGCCACTACTAATGACACTACAATTTTCCTCCGTACCAACTGTTAGGAAATTGAAGTTATCTGCTACCTTGGCTTAAATTTCATTTAAAAAATTAACATTAAATCTGCATTATAATCATAATAATAATTACTTTTATATCTATAACAAAAAATGATTTTTAAATAGTTTTTTTTTAATATTAACTTGCAAATCTTGATAGCCTAATATTTTACTATATATAAAAGCTTAAATCAAACTTTTTTTAACAGCACTATCAAATCAACCTAAGTTTAGACAACCATGATTCATTTATAGACACCTACTAAAGCTATCTAAATTGATTCGCTAAATATTTATGTAGCCTAAAATAACTAAAATATTAAAGATAATAATTGTTATTCAAAAAATAAACAAAATACACGCATGCAAATATATATTGATGATAAGGTTTACTTGTTCTTACATGAAGACCCAGAAGGAGATAATGAGTCTTGACTCTGTGGTGGGTTTGATGAGCTAGCCATGACTGATTTCCATTAAAAAAAAAAACTCATACAAAGTGATTATCGCATGCATAAACATTCTAGGTATAATAATAAATCATCTTATTGTAAACTGTTATGTATGTAAGTTAGCATAACATAATTCAAACAAACTAAATTTTAAAAAAATATCTAGAACTTTACCTGAGTTCAAGAAGTTGGAGAGAATAAAGTTTAGAGAGAGAAGTTAAAGAAGATGTTTGAGTTAAATTGAGTTTGGAAAGATGAAAAGACATGACGAAAAATAGCTTTATTTAGGGTTGTCTACTGTTTTTAATTTTTATCATTGAATATTAGATACTTTTATTGGGCTTAACCCATTAGTATGTATTGTTTTTTCAAATTATTCTATACAACGATTTTTTTTGTTCTATTATGTAAACATGTATTTGCTAAACTCATGAAACATATTAACCGAATAAATGTTAATTAGGTTAGGTATTCGTAATCATTGTTGGAAAAAGTGAATTTATTATTATAAGGAAAATAAAGATGCCAAATTATTAAAATCAAATGATAAAAAATCATGGAGTCTTTCGTTATAGGAATTAAAATTTAGAAAAACATCTTCCAAAACCATACCAGTACTTCAGTATAACATAAATAATAAACAAACTCCACGCAGACTTCTCTTTCTTGATTGACTTCAAACACACCTTCTTGTCTATGTTAATGGCATCATTCGACTCATGTGACAAAGGCTTATGTTTTTCTTCACCGTTTAAATCCTTCATATTGGTAACAGAGTCAAGCGCATTATGAAATGTTGTAGGGGATTCATTCTTTGTGGCAGACGTTTGTTCAGGAACAATATCAGTTGCAATCACCTTTGAAACTTCTCCTTCAGATACATCATCTGATGACTTTCTTTTAGAAGAGGGAGTAAGTTCAAATGGCAAACATGAACTCGAGTTACCCTCACTGTATGATATCATCAAAGGACAATGTTTTGCACTTCTTTCACCCTAAATATTAAACATGTCATTACAATTAGTTATATAATATAAACTTCAAGTTCTTTTGATTTCATTTTATTTTCATAAAAGTACCTCGGTGATTTCAGAGTTAGTCAGCATTTGAACCGGTGTATGTCCTNTGATCCTTTTATTGGCAACCTTTATGACTTTGAATGTGTCATGTTTCCACACCACATTAGCACGTTCAACACCAATGATAAACAAAAACTTTAGACCACCCAATTGAGTTAGAGCAGGGGGTAAAGTTGCGGGATCAATTATCTAGCAATAAAATTTTCGTCAATATAACCATAGTCGATTTATATGTATAATTATTTATACATTATTTATAAAAAAAACTAAAACCTCTCCTATTGATTCAGTCAAGTTGGCAGCAGTCCTCTGGACAATCACCATTGTGTCTCTATCAAATATAATGAATTTAGCTTCTCCAGTGTCATCTTTCACGCGCAAATGAAGCATAAACCTTGGGAGAGCAAAGTAAAATTTAGAACGAATATTGTTAAAATTAATTTAATGGTATGCATTGATCTATTTGTTTAATAGGAGCTAACCTTGGTACAACATCAGCAACTTGTTTGCAACACTTTTGGGCAAAAAACATTGTTTTTCACCTTGATTAGCTTCCTCATCTGACTCAGGCAAAACTTTCTTTTGGCATGATTCGCAACTAATATAGAACAAACTCATATCCGCTTCAACTGAAACAATCTCACATAGGAAAACAAACCTACCAACCTAGCCAATAAGAATACAAACATACTACATATGTTATGAACAATACAATTACAAGAAGCTACATTTAAATGTTTTTAGAAATTACTCACGTCGGCAGCCTCACGAACCTCTTGAAGCGATTTTGTTGGGTTACTGGTAAAAAAATCATCAATAGCCATGGTTGAAATAGATTTTACTTTCCTCAGAAGGTTCGATATTGCAAGGTTATTCTCAGGCAAGCTAAATATATAAACAATAACGTTAAACAATCCAAATATTTGTTTTATATAAATATTACGAAGGAAAAAAAAAATCAAACCTTGCCCCAAATTCTTCGATTTGGGGTTGTGGAGAGTTGAAGAAGATCTTTGTGAAATTAAAAGCATTAGATACGCTCCAAACATCTAAAATATATTTTAATATATATCATAAAAACATGAAACAATACATATTAAAAAAATCAATTTAACTCAACAACAAAGCAAAGGATAAAAACAATTACCTTACCAATGACTTATTCTGCAAAATTGAGCAACCAAAATAATAGGTAATTCATCATAAGCCTTAACAATATTAGTCACTCTATGCAAATAATCACCAAAGAGAGTGCACGAAAGTTTTTTTATCCCTAAGAGGTAAANNAAAAATACAAACTTACTCCATATTACGCAGCTCAACAGTAAGTTTTTGGTTTTCGATGTTATTATTGGTGAAAGATTGAATTTCGCCAATAGAAACAATTTTTCCAATAATCTATATATAAGTTCATTAATACATGACATATAAATATTTGTTAAAATCGACAATAAGGAAATATATACTTACCAACCAAAAATTTAATCTCCAACTTCCCACCTAAAATCTCATCAAATGGTGCGAAACGCCAACCAGTTAACGTGTCCGGCAATTGGTCACATTCTTGAACAATTGTATTTTGATAAAAAGACATCTTGTATGGATGATCCGTACTCTTGTATGCACCAACTGTTGGACCAACAACAAAATTTTGAAACACCTTTGACTCTCCCTCTTTTAAGAGAGGTTCAAATTTTGACCAATGTTGTTCTTAATGGTTGCACCGATTTTTTTTTCCTGTATAATAATTCAAAACCATGTCAATAGATATTTATGATGATAACAATAACCAATATTAAGAAATCGTTTTTAAAACTTACGTGAGGTCACAAAGAATTAGTTCCAAAGTTTCTCCATATGGAGTAACTTGTTTCCACAGTCGGACGGTCTTTGCAACGATCTTCCATGTTGACTTGTATGGTTTTAGTTCGGAAACCTTATTTTGTACCACCATTTTGTAACTTTTTTGAGAAGAAATTTTTTTTTTGCGTTAAAGCGATGCTTTGGAATGTCGACTGGAATACATATTTATATAGCGCATAGGATAATTAATTTAAAAGAATATTCGTTTCATTTTTAAAGTATCAAATAATTTAGTAAAAGCTTTTTTTAAGTTATTTTGAAGGAAATATTATATCAAAATTGTAATCACATAAAATTAATAAGGTAACTATAATTCGAAATCGTATTCCGAATATCACGCAGAATTAAAACTACATGATATCACAATTAATACATTTCGTTTGTTAGTGTTTGTAAAGGAAATTTGAGATTAAAATGCGATCACATTCAATTCAAATTTAAAGTGATTAGAATAAATTCACCAGATTTTCCTCACATTTAAAACAAAATGAGATCACAGTCTTTGTAGTTGAATTTTTTTTAAATAATTAATTTAGTATTATTGCTAATTACCAAAAACACAAAATAATCGAAAGATGTTGAGATCTTACTTGCTATATTTGTTTTTTTTTTTCGCCTCTTGCTATATTTGTTTAGTTCAATATTCTTGATATTTACCTATTAATTGTTTATCATTTAAATTGTTTTAATTACACTTTAATTTTATTGGCTAAACTCTTCCGAAATCACTCTCCATGAGACACCTCAATTTTAAAATTCAAAATCTTTTTAAATTATCTCCTCGATTAATATATAGAGATGATTGGATTACACAGAAGCATCAAGTCCACTAAGATGGTCTTCCAAAAGCTCAAAATAGGAAACCATTGCAGTTCTACAAAGAGTTTATTGCATCGTATGATATTTCACCACGTGGAGGGAGAAAGAGGACCCAATTTTGTGACGAAATGGCTTACGTGGAGCCACTAAATTCGTGTAATAGAAGTCAAATACATCTATTAATGCAATGTAGGCTAAAAGTAAACCTCATCGAAGAAGTAACATAAGAAGCTCGCATAGCCGTTTGATCATACAAGACAAAACTTAAACGTGGTGACTAAGTATTTAACGGACCAGATTATAGCGATAAGATATACACAATTGCACTGGATTAGCCCTCTCTTTAAACTAAAAAATCAAATGTTATCCTACGAAACCGACTTTGTAGTTTCTTCCCTTTTCTTTCAATTGCACAAAACGGAAAACCGACAAGAAAAATACAAAAGCAAAACTTAGAAACAAAAATCAATAAAACTCGCGTTTAATGTCTTGGTTCTCTTCTTTATTTTGTTAACTGATTTCAAGAAATGAATGATCCAATGGGGGAAACTAGATTTTGTGTAGAAACGGCAGAGATAGTGTTCTCGGAGACGGATATAGCGGCGGCGGAGCAGCTTATGCAGCTGAGCGAAGAAGAGACGGTGAGCTGTAGCAGCAGCGTCGGCGGCGGAAGCGGAAGCGGAGACAGGACAAGACATGAAGACGTTAGCTCCAGAATCGGTAACCAGCAAAACGACGGCGTACAGTGGAATTGTAATCTTGGCGTGAAGACGAAGAAGATAAAGAAGGAGAAAAAATTTCGATCTCTAGAGAGTATTTACACAGCAACGAAGAAAATTAAGGGTTAATTACTTGTGTTTACGTGTGTTAATCGTTGTTAGTAGTACGTAACATGTTCTATTTTTCTCTTCTTTTTTTTATTATTAACATGTTCAATGTTTCGTGTACATATAGTCCTTAATCTAACGTTAGAGGTTGAGAGTTTGTGATATAGAGTTTTGGGATCTGGTAGTACCTTCGATTTTTCCTAATTCTTTCAAAACTTTTTTTTTCACGAGTTATTTCAAAACTTATTTACGTGCAAATGATATTCATTTTGAAACTTGATGAAACTTTGTGCTTTGATGTGCCACGTGAGATCATTACTTTTCACCTTTTCATAAGTTTATGATGTGCCACAACAAACCAAACACAAACAGCGAAATATCTTTGAATATTGTTAACATTTCTTTCACTTTTTTTCTTTTTTCTTTGGCTCAACTTCACTTTTCATTAACCAAATATTACTGCAATGGATTTTGACCATGATACCTCAGAGGCTTAAAACCATAATACAATGATTCGAATCTAGTATACCCTGGAGCACAATTAAGATCCAACGTTACCATAAAACCGTCATTGCACTTTTTCACCACAATGAGATCAAAATCGGTTTACCTTAATGGTAGAAACTGACACAAGGCAGGTCGAGTTTAAAATTTATAAAACCTAAGCCTACTCAAAATCCCACAAGAGAACGAGGTCGAGTTGTAGTGTCCAAGGATTTAGAGCATCTCCAATGGTAATACTACCATTGGAGTTCTTAAGTATTATTTAATTATATTTAATTATTTTTTAAATAGTTAAAAACTCTAGTAGGAAAAAGGTGTCCAATGGTGTTACTTAATTAGGAGTTCTTAGAGAAAAAAATATTAATTTTTAAACATTAATATTTACAATTAAACACACAATTATTAAATGATTAAATTTAAACACACCAAAGNTATTATTGAATGATTACACATAAACATACAATATTTATAAATCATTATCATCACCAAACTTGTTCCAAATATTTTCAATTAAATCATTTTTCAATTGTTCATGCATACGTCTATCACGAACACGAGTCCGAATGCCAAGCATATTACCGAGATTTGAAGGCATGTCAGTACTATAGAACATATCCACCCGTGAACTTCTGCTTCCTTCTCCTTCTTCAAATTCAGATG
>OVAN01009727.1:0-16583 GCA_900406275.1 Anastatica hierochuntica | reverse complement strand
CGGTTTAAAACATGTTCCCTAGTCAATAATTCGAGTCTTCAATGAAATATTCCCATGAGAATACCCAATGCCTAACTCTTCTTTGATTGATTTACAACCCCGCTGTTGCTTGCTTGCTTACTTTGCTTTCTGAATTTCGATTATTTGCATCTCTTACAAGACATCTTTTTCGCTTTAGCCCGCTATTTGATCTAAAATTCTTCGTGCTACCTTTAATCTCTGTGGATTTGATCCCGAACCACGACAACGTATTTCTGTGCGCTTGCAGTGTTATCTTGGGCGAAAACCTAAGCTATCACGATCCTCGCAATTCTCTCACAAAACTTTGGCGATGAAATTGCGAGGATTTGCGAGGGTTCGTCGCAATTTCATCGCAAAATTTTACGATTCTATATGTGATCGCAAATTCCTCGCAGATTCCTGAATAATTTGCGAGGAATCTACGATTATCTATTTTCTTCGCAATTTTGCGAGCAAATTGCGAAGAAACCCGGTTTGCGACTAACGATCAGCGACCGATTTAGTTTCCTCACAATTTCCTCGCAAACAGTGATTTGCGAGGAAATTGCTAGGAAATCTTCACTCGCAATTGGCCTCTTTTCTTGTAGTGATGTTTACTCCTCACTTAAGACAAAGTTTTTTGGTTGCTCCATATAAATTGTTTCATCAATGTCTCCATGGAGAAACACCATTTTGACATCCATCTAGTGACACTCTAAATAATATTGTAGTAATGAAAGCCATGATTGTCAATATGTTCCTTTTGAGCATACCCTTTAGCCACTAGACGAGCCTTATATTGTTATACAATACCATTTGAATCTCTCTTGGTATTAAAAATTGCAATAATTAGGTTTCGTCCTTCTGAACTGAATGATGCCCTAAACCTTATTATCGAGCATCAATTTATACTTTTACTTCATTGCTTCAACCCACTTATCTAAGATAGAACTACTCATAGACTGAAGGAAGTTGATAGGATCATATTCCAATTAAGAGTTTGATTTTCCTCATATTCCATTAAAAATACTAGACAATCATCTGTAATAGTATTTTTTCTTAATCTAGTGAATCATGTTAAAGCAACTTAATCTTGCTACACTAGTTCTTGAGGATTTTGAGTTTGACCTTCATGTTCAATATCATCGACCACTTGATCTGCAGGAAGAACTTCGTTATCAACTTGAGGTTCCAAATTTTCTTTATCCAAAGCAACTATGAATCATGATAGAATCTGGGGCCCTTTCTTCTTCAAATATGATATCTCTAACTTTATTTCTCCCCCCAAAATCAAATCAAAGAACATAGCTACTCCCTTTCAAAAATATTCTTCAGTGTGGGATCAAAAAAATTTTAGCCTCGAGATCACTCAGAATAACCAATAAAGTAATTGCTAACAGTTCTTGAGTCTAGTTTCTTTTCATATATCCGAAGGTGCTTCAGACTAGGTTTTCTGCCAGTCCAAAGCTCATAACAGGTTTAACCAGTCTTTAATGCCTCTATTAAGAATGTAAGCTGCAGTCTTTAGGGCTTCCCCCCCCCCACAGAGTGATTCAGGTAAGGTAGAGTGATTAATCATACTCCTCACCATATCCTTAAAACAGCGGTTTTTTCTTTCAGAAACAACATTTATGCTAAGAGACTCAAGCATAGTATACTGAGGCACAATTACACACTCCTCTAGGTATCTGGCATATAGTCATGGATGTTGTTCACCTGAATCGTCATATTTACCGTAGTATTCACCACCACAGTTAAGTTAACAAACTTTATCTTTCGATCAAATTTGTTCTCATCAAACTCAACGTTAAATTTCTTGAAAATGTCTAGAGAATCCGACTCTTTCACGAATTAGAAACATGTATGCATATAGACAATAATCGTCAATGAATGATATGAGGTGTTGTTAACCATTCCAAGATTGAGCAGGAAAATGGTTCTCAAATATTCGTATGTTTCAACTCAAGGACTTCAATAGCTTTCTATGCACCTAATTTCTTAATTTTTTCCTTTAATGCAATCTACACATACATCACAACTAGTGAAGTATACAGAACTTAATATATGATCTGAGAAAAGTAACTTAACAATAAGTCTAGAGATGTGACATATATGTTTATGCCACGGAGTTACCGAATTTTCATTTTCAATCTTACGTTTAGTACCCCTTGATTCAATATTTAAACTTTCGTCATTAGATTTTATAATGCCAAGCGTATAAAGATCGTCATTATCCAAAAATTTACCAGTTCCAATAAAGACTTAATTTAAAAATACATTAGTGATTTCGTTCTCAGTTAAACAAGAATAATCGGATCTTTCTAAACAAGGAACGAAAACAAAATTTCGCCTGAAAGTTGGTGCAAGAAAAGCGTCTTTCAAATCCAGAAATATACCAAAACTAAAAATGTCTAAAATGGGAAATTGCCTGCACATGCACTGAAATCCCATTAGCCACATGAATACGTCTTTCAACATCCTTTGGGTTTCGGTAGCTCAGGAAACCTTGCAATGAAAAGTTGATGTTAGTAGTAGCACCAGATTCTAACCACCAAGTGTTTTTAGGAACTTCAACAAAGTTTATTTCCGAAAAAACCCAAGCATGGAACATATCCTTCTTAGCATGCCAAGCATGACACTTTCATGTGTCCACCCTTCTTGAAAAAATAATAGATGTTCTCATCCTTATCATGTTTCTTTTGGGTGGGACCCTTAGCATCATCATTCTTAACATGCTCGAATTTTCTTCTTTGCCCTGACTCTCAAACGCGTAAGCCAAATGTGCACTTTCAGTCCTTTCTTGCAATTTTCTATCTTCCTCTTACCCATAATATGCAACGAGCTCATTAAGAGACCACTGCTCCTTATATTTATTATATTTGGATTTCAATTGACTGAACGAAGAAGGAAGAGAGTTCAAGACAAAGAAGATGAACACTTCAACTTGAAGCTCAGTCTTAAGTGTCTTAAGCTTTGAAAGAATGTTGGACATTTCCAAAATGTACTCAATTATGTTTTCTTTGCCGTGATACCTCATCGTACTAAAGTGATGCAAAAACATGCTTATTTCTATCTCGCTTCTTACGAAACACAAATACGTCTCGGAAAGAAACTGTGTGAGATCATTGATCTCCTCACCACCTTTGAAGGTTTCTTATATAGTGTCCTTAATGATCATTAAACCAATGCGGTTGAAACGCTCTCACTTCTCATTAAAAACTTTATACTCAGCATTGCTGGCACCGTAGGGTAAACAAGTTGTTCCATCTTTACCGCAAGGTCAAAATCTATACACCCAAGAAATCTTAACTTTACTTTTCCACTCAGTAAAACTAGAACCTGTAAGTTTTGGAATTGATTCTAAATTAGCTGATAGAGTAGCATCATTTTCTGAAAAGAGAGAACAAAACTTAATTAGTTACTCAACCGAAAAAATCAATAAAAAATATCAAACAAAAGTACATATCCAATCTAAGATACCAAGTGTACATTAATATCAAGTCTTTTGACAATAATATTAACTACTAGCGATACTCTTGTTGGAATGGTCTAACACTGACACTAACACAAGATGAATAATAAATCTTCCTTTATGTCAATTTATCATTCACATGTTAAAATCCATATAATTTTCACGCGTTTACCATCACATGTGTGTATGTGTATCTCTTCCAAATAATAAACCTTCTTTTGCGGCCGATCTAATACTCAAATGAGAATACACACTTATGTATATGTAAATTTGGCCAAATATAAATCTTCCATTGGGCCGAATTATATTCAAATAAATTTAATCCTCAACTTTTAAAATTTGGCCATTTAAATCCCAAACTTTCGTTGACCAAGTGATAAGAGCCCAATGAAAATCAATCGTTAAATAAGATTTAACTTCTTTTAAATATGAAACGACGTCGTTAATTATTAAACGAATTAAAATTATTTTAATAGTTAGTTTTTAAAATCAATAATTTTAATTAGTTGAATAATTAACGATGTAGTTTTGTATTTAATAAAAGTTAAATCAGATTACACGGTTGACTTTTGTTGGGTTCTTTTGGCTTGGTCAACGAAAATTTGAGATTTAAATGGCTAAATTAAATAATTACTTTAATAATTAACTACGTTGTTTTTTATTTAACGGAAGTTAAATCTTATTTAACGGCTGACTTTCGTTGTGCTCTTCTTGGCTTGGTCAACAAAAGTTTGAGATTTAAAAGGTCAAATTTTAAAAGTTGAGGATTAAAATGGCTTAAGTGAAAGTTGAGGATGTTTTGACCAAAATTTAAAAGTCAGAGATTTTTGACATTTTTCCCATTAATATTTTTAGAAAAAAAAATCCTCAAAAGAAGTCATTTTGGTGACATCTTGATTCTACAAATCCAATTTAAATATCAAACTTCCACAATCAAATTTAATTTAAAACTTAATTTTATTCTCGTACAAACATATTGTAATAGGTATGAGATTTTTTATCCAAAAAATTTACTGCGGCAAAATGGTTGAAGTGGACGGAGGAGGGTGCAATTGTTCCACAAAACCCATGTTTGAATCTAGTCACTAAAATAATTTTGGGCCAAAAAATAAAGAAGTCCAACGACATTATAACAATTGAAACGATTCGTTTGAATTATCTCCTCTCTTCAACATATGTTCGAGAGATACCTTAAAATAATTTTGTAAACACAGCCGCAAAGCAGCAGCAATTTCAACCCAAAATTTACCTAGAATTTCCGGATATTCAATCCTCAATTTAAAAAATGAACATCTTAATGAGTAAATTAACCTTAGTTCGGATTGTTTTCAGAAACATTAATTTAGATCTAAAACCAAAAATATGTCCTTATATTTAGAACAATCAACCAAAATACTAGATTTAAACATGCACATCATAAATCTAATCTAAACCAAAAGTTAGGGATTCCAAAATACTTGATTTAAGCATTGACCTCAAGAAAAACAGATAATCTGAAATTTTCAGGAAAATATATATGAATTTCTTCACTAAAATAAATTCAATCCGAATTTAAAACTTTAAAAATAAACTCGATTATCAACTAAAAACTGAAAAATGTGGCATTGATACCACTAGTTAGATTTATTCAATCTTTAAAATCATATGGTATAACAGTATGTGATTGATAACTACCAAAACGAAAACATGATGAATCCACTCCTTAGGATCTGAATTAAGGAATGGATCTTCTAAAACAATTCCTCAATGATTTTAGTTCTCTGGTGATGGGATGCATATAGTTTATGTATTTTCGGATAGAGTTACTTTGAGACCATAACCTTTTATTTATAGAGAACTAATTTCTATTTCGACCCTTTCATCAAACTAGAAATTACCAAAAATATCAACACATTAATTTCCCATGATATTTATGTTCATAACCTTTCTTTTATCATAAATTGATCACTACAAAATCGACTGATTAATTGATGACCCTAACACATTTAGCTTTAACATATTTGATTCAACCTAATCATTCTTACAACAAATTGTCAAACCAGCACCACAAATGCTCAATACACACTCAATGTTCACCTCTACTTCTAGTTGATCTACCCTTTTCATAGAATTTCATAATAGCTTTAAACACACTAAGAAGACACAAGAGACCAAAGACGCCCGTCTATGATCAAGCCACTCCCATTAGTTTTTTTTCTTCAGCATTATTAGAAACATTGAAATATAAGCATACAAGACACAATACATAACATAACAGCCTCTAGCATATCATTGACACACTAAGCATATAATATTTTCGGCATAACGAACGTTCCTCTTTTCATTGCCAATAAATCAATCATTGGTCCTAAAGATACAACAATTAAATAAAAGTTCGTCTTTTACCATACAAAGCAACAAAATCATCTCGTCTTATACCACACGGAGCAAGCAGAAGACTCAGGTTTTTTCTTTCAAAAAAGAATTCGAATGATAACCATCTTTCTAGATCTCGTTTGATCATACTAGATTTTTCACTGGTGTGACGTTACACCTGAAGCCGCTGGGAATGATAGATAGAAAGGTGAAAGACGTTAATGTTGGTACGGATGTGAGGAGAAAGAGAAAGACACATGAATAATCTTAAAGAAAGACACATATTTAACGTGATTCACCTTTACAACTACGTCCACGGGTAAAAGTGAGTACTTTATTAATGCAGGTATAAACATAGTAAAATTCTAGGGATTAGGCTAATCTCCCTCAAGTATTTATAAGAAAAAAAATGCGACTTTACTTGTTTTTCTTTTCTGATTTTTCTGATTTTGGATAAGGATCGGCCGGTCTAAGGACAAGGATCAATTTACCCTTGTCCTTCTATCCAAAATCGTGTATTTGTGTAAAGACAGGGATGAACCAATTATTGACATCCAGATCAGTCGATGCTTGTCACACTTCTGACAATGATTAAAGACATTACGACAAATGTCCACCTTGACTTGAATCCTCCAAAAACTGATGTACCTGATGAACTTCTTCGTGCCAGACCAGACTCTCTCTTTTGCTTCAGATGTTCCATCGAACCAGGTGTTAGATGTTCCGTCAGACCAAATGCTTCGTAGAGTGATGTAATGTGATTTTGTAGGTTTTTATTCGCGTTTTTAGTACAGAAAAGTTATTTTCAAGAGTATTTTGTGTCCTTTTTGGATCTTTGTTATTCTTTGTGTTTTTGACATGTTACAAGTTCAAAAGGAGTAGAAGAAAACGATATGACAGATTTATGAGCTTAAAGATCATTCTGGAAAAATGCCGCAGAGAAGTTGGATCGCAAAGTGAATTTTCTGGACAGAGTGACCTAGATCGATCGATCCAAGGCATGTCGCACAAATTCTTATTTTAAAATAAATTTTTGAACCGAGGAAAACCAAAGACTGAACCGGGATATGTGTAAACAGAACCTAGCCACGTGATTTAGTTTTCATTATGTTATTTTTGGAGTTCTAAGACCTTTTGGAGAGCTTTGAAACCTTAGAGAGAAGAACTACTTCTATACTTCGATTCAAAGAAGAATTCTGAACTCTATTAATTTGTTTTCTCTTCAATACATTATGTTTTCATCCAATTCATCTTGTGTGGATTTGATTTCCATGTGTGAGTAGTTTTCTAGTTGGGTTAGGATTTCTCAATATAGGGATTTCATGATTCAATGATTGTTAGGTTGTTAGATTGTAAAATTATCCATTGATCATCGTTTATCTTTGTTCTTAATACTTAAATTGGTTTGATCACCTAGTTTATGAACTTAGGTTTTTTAACGCACCGAAAGTGTTTGATTAAATGCCTGAAAAAGATAAATAACCATATTATATTAGACCAATGGAAATTGATGTGTAAACAATTTGTGAACAAATCAATCATGTTTAGAATGCATGTTTAGAATTCAAACCTCAATGGAAGTTAGTTTCTAGGATCCTTAAACATAGATAGTTAGCGCTACGGAAGTAGGTTAATTATAACCTTGTGAATTGTGTTCAAGATGGCTCTTAATTGTTTCCTTGACAACAAACCTGCAATACTGATTAAATGATTTCCCTGAGAACACCTTGTGCCCAATGTTTTTCTCTGATTGATTTACAGCCCACTCGTTTCTTTTCTTTATGATTACTTGATTTCAAATTTTACATCTTTGCAAACTCTTCTTTTTCGTCCTTAGCCCGCGTGTGATTCACTACTTTTTTGTGGATCTTTGGTCTCTGTGGATTCGATCATGAACGACTACAGCGTGCCTAACTGTACACTTACAGTGATTTCTTGGGTGAAAACATGAGCTATCAAGTTTTCTGGAGCCGTTTCTGGGGACCAATAGGTCGTCTTAGAGCTTTAGATCATTGCGTGTCTAAGACATTTACTTTACTTTGTTTAATCTCTTCTTTTTCTTCTTTGTTTTTGTGCTTTCAGGTGCATGAACAAACCTCACAGTAGAAGCCAAGGAAAAAAGAATCTTCTTGAGTTTTAGCAGGAACTTGGATGTCTAGAGAGGCAACAAAAGAAAGGGAAGTCACTTGAGGCTATTATGGGGTCTGAGTTCGAAGACACTATGGGTGAAAACATTGAGAACTTACAGATCCAGAACAATCCTCTTTTTACTGGAGCCCTTACATAAATCGACCCACCTGCTAGAGGTGGTGATAATGCTGGTGTTCAACAAATCAACCAGTAAAATGTTGCAGCTGCAGGGAAACACAACGTGAATCAACCTCAACAGAGGATGTCTTTAGCGCAATATGATACTTCTGAGGCTTTCTATGTGAATTGAACTGGGATTCGTCCGCCTCCTATTGAAAGGAGAGACTTCGAGATTAAGACTAGCCTCATCAACTTGGTGCAACAAAACCAGTTTCATGGGTTATCATCTGAGAACCCAATGCACCACTTAGAGAAGTTTGAGCAATCTGCAATACCATTCAACATAATGGAGTACCTGCCAAAGCTTTAAAGTGAAATTATTCATCTTCTCGCTCAATGAGAAGGCTATTTAATGGTACAACCATTTGGAACCCAACTCTTTGACCACTTGAGAGGAGATTAAAGTGTCTTTCTTGGAGAATTTCTTCACAAAATCTAGGTCTATGTCTCTCAAAAACAAGATTGTTGGATTTCAGCAATTGGGCATAGAAAGTTTCCATGAAGCTCAGGATAGACTCAAGGACTATGCGAATAATTGCCCACATCATGGTTTCACAGACTGGAATCTTTCTTAACATTTTCTATAATGGAGTTGAGGAGAAGTATCAGAACGCCATGGACACTGCAACTATGGTGATTTCATGACAAAACTATGGGAGAAGCATACACATTGATGAACAATATGGCGAGTAGCTAAGCAAACCACAAGTCTGATTTTGATTGTGGTAGAGGAAGTGTGGCAATTGATTTAAAGAAGATTGATGAGATGATTCAGGCCAAGCTAGATGGTCTACTGAAGAAGGATCAGAGAATATAGTTCATGTGTATCAAGAATATAGTGATGAGGGCCCTGATGAATGCAATGATGTGAACTACATTGGAGGACAGGGAAATTCCGGTAACAAAGGCTTCATCAGAATTACCGGATTAATCCTAACCTCTCTTACCGGAGCACGAATATGGAGAACCCACAAGATCATGTGTGCCCGTCTATGGGTAACAAGTAAAATCAGTTTCAGAATAAGCTATTTGCTCAGAGTACAAGTGTATTCTAGAACAAGGGTCAGAACAACGGTTTTGGGAACAATGGGTATCAATAGAATTAGCAGTATGGTTCAGGGGGTTTCACGAATAACTACTAGTCAGGTTACCAGAATCATAACTAGGGACAGTCTTCTTCATCATCTCAAGCTAGTGATCTGAAAAAAATGATACAACAAGTGTTGGAGAATCAGACTCCGCAACATACATAAATTAGAAAGTGGATAACTTGTACAATAATCTCAATGGAAAGTTTGAAACATTGACTACTCATATGAAGTTGTTGGAAACATAAGTTGCTAAGACTTCTGCAAGCAACAGAGCCCTGCCAGGCGTCATCCGAGGCAAACAGGAAAAGAAACCCAAAGAGTACTACAATGCAAAAAGAGTACTACTGTGCAATCACATTGAGAAGTGGAAAAACTGTTGACAAGGGCATGGAGGAAAAGATCGATCGATCTAGGGAACCAATCGATCGATATAATGCAATTGCATCAGATGCAATTTCTGGAAGAATGGAAAGGAATGATCGATCTAATCCACCTAGATCGATCGATCCAGGGCACGACGCAGAGACAAAATTTCCAAACGTTGATCAGAATCTCACAGGTGCTGAAAACGAGTATGTGCCACCATCGCCTTATGTTCCTAAGGTCTGTTATCCTTCCTGACCTCGACAGAAAGTCAAAGAGCATGAGTATGAGAAGTTGAATAATCTGGTTGGTGAACTACACGTTAGATTGCCTTTTTTGAGGCAGTTAAGATGGCACCGTCTATTAAACGGTACATGAAAGAGATTATTTATGACAAGATGACATAAGAGCAGGGAGTCTCTATGCTTACTGCATAATGTAGTGAAGATCTTCAGAACATCGCACCTGAGAAACGAGAGGATCCCGAACCTCTCGTATTGCCGTGCAATATTTGATCTCTTACATTTAAGAGATGTCTGTATGATTTGGGATTAGGAGTTAGTGTCATGCCTTTGTCTATGTCTCAGAGGCTGAACATGATCAACTACAAGCTCACCAGGATGTCTCTAGTGTTAGCTGATAGATCGATTCGACGACCAGTGGGAATTCTCTACAACATTCCTGTCGGAGTTGGAGAAGGCTACGTATACATAGATTTCATAGTCTTGGAGCTTGAAGAAGAACACAAAGATCCTATTATCTTGGGAAGGTCGTTCTTATCCACTCCTAGAGCCATGATTGATGTGCGGAACGGTCAAGTTGATCTCAATCTCGGGAAGTTGACCATGAGAACTAATATTGAGAAGTCTATGAAGAAGCCCACCATTGACGAACACACTTTCTGGGTAGATACGCTCACTGATGTGATTTAGGACTCTATTGAAGATTTTTACACAGAGGACCCACTACGAGTTGCTTTGACTTAGATTGAAAGTGAATATGGGTTTCTGAATGAGGACACATTTGAAGTTGCCACGTTGTTGGGCTCGACACCAATAATTGAGAAGCAGGTCACACACATCAATCTCAAGGAGCCATCATTTATGACATCGACTGCTCTTGTGGCGAGTTCAGAGACTGATTGGAGCAAGCTGAAAGCTCCAAGACTTGAGCTCAACCCATTGCCAGCAGGATTGAGGTACGTTTTCTTTGGCCCAAATTCTACATATCATATGATTGTCAGTGCTAATCTAAATAATGTTGAGATTATCTTACTTCTTTCGAAGTTGAGGAAGTATAAAAAATCATTGGGGTATTCTTTGGATGATCTCACAGGTATTTCTACAGATCTCAGTATGCATAGGATCCACTTTGAGGATGAATCCGAGACTTCCATTGAACATCAAAGAAGACTCAATCCAAAGCTGATGGAAGTTGTCAAGAAGGAGATTTTGAAACTTTTGGGTGCAGGTGTGATTTATCTCGTCTCTGACAACACTTGGGTGAGTCCAGTTCATGTACTACTAAAGAAAGGTGGGATCACTGTCATCACAAATGAGAAGAATGAGCTCATTCCCACTAGGAAAATCACAAGACACAAGATGTGCATAGACTACAGAAAGCTGAACTCAGCCACTGTAAATGATCACTTTCCCTTTCCTTTCATTGATCAAATTGTTGAGAGACTTGCTAACCATTCTTCTTATTGCTGTCTTGATGGTTATTCAGGTTTTTTCCAGATTCCCATCCATCCCGCAGACCATGAGAAGACCACATTCACGTGTCCTTATGGGACATATGCTTACCGGAGAATGCCATTTAGGCTATGCAATGCACTAGCAACATTCCAATGCTGCATGATGTCTATTTTTACTGATTTAATTGAAGACTTCATAGAAGATTTTTGGACGATTTCTCTGTATATGGTTCTTCGTTCTCAAACTATTTATCTAACCTTTGCAAGGTTTTAAAATGATTTGAAGAGAAGCACCTGGTTCTAAACTTGGAGAAGTGTAATTTCATGGTGCAGGATGTGATTGCTCTTGGTCACAGGATTTCAGAGAAAGATATCAAAGTAGACAAAGCCAAAATCGAAGTAATGACAAGTTTACAACCCCCTACTTCTATCAAAGATATTCGCAGCTTCCTGGAGCATGTTGGATTCTACAGAAGTTTCATTAGGGATTTCTCTAAGATTGTTAGACCCCTGACTCGCCTTTCTCTGTAAGGATGTGAAATTTGATTTTGATTTTGATTGTTTGTCATCTTTTTTCAGACAATCAAGGAGGCCCTTGTTAGTACTCTGATTGTGCAGCCACCGAATTGCAATTTGCCTTTTGAGGTGTTGTACGACGCCAGTGACTACGCAATAGGAGAATTTTTGGATCAAAAGAAGGATAAGAAGTCCATGTGATTTACTACGCTAGCAGAACACTTGATGACACTCAGATCAAGTATGCAACTACATTAAAAGGAGGTGTTTGCTGTGGTTTATACATTCGAGAAGTTCATGTAGTATTTGGTGGGATCCAAAGTCATTGTTCACACAGATCATGTGGCTCTGAGGTACCTTATGTCTAAAAATGATGCTAAATCGAGACTTTTGAGATGAATATTGCTTTTACAGGAATTTGATATGGAGATTCGTGATAAACGAGCATTAAAAACGACGTTGCTGATTACCTCTCCTGCGAGTACAAGCTGGTACACCACTTGATTATAGTCTCACAGAGGAGAATGTCTACATAGTCACCTTTCTGGAGGATGTATATTTGGATAAAGCAAATGTTTTTGCCATTAGAAGGATCCATGACGAGATTCTTTGGTTCGCAGACTACGCGAAGTGCTGAAGTAGAGCGACCAAATTTTGTAGGCTACGCGAAGAAGTAATTTATCATAGACATCAGACATTACTTTTACGATGATCCTTTTCTTTTTAAGAGATGCTCTGATCGAATTTTTCGTAGGTGTATTCTTAAGTTAGAAGTGCACGGTATTCTCTATCATTCCCATGGTTCAGAATATGTAGGACGCGACCTTCAAGAAAGTTTCAAAGGTATTACAAGCATGTTTCTGGTGGCCTACTATGTTTAAAGATGCCCATGACTTCTTTTCTAAGTGTGATGCTTGTCAGAGAAAAGGAAATATCATCAAGAGGAATGAGATGCTTCAGAACATCATTCTGGAAGTTGAGGTATTCGATGTATGGGGGTATCAATTTCATGGGACCATTCCCACCGTCCTACAGAAATCAATACATCTTGGTTGTTGTAGACTACGTTTTCAAATGGGTTGAGGCACTGGCCAGCCCTACAAATGATGTCAAGGTGGTCTTGAAGATGTTCAAGTTAGGGATTTTCCCGTGATTTGGGATTCCCAGAGTTGTCATTAATGATGAGGGATCTCACTTTATCAACAAGCTGTTTGAGAGTATGTTGAAGAAGCATGGAGTTCGACATAAGGTAGCCACACCTTATCATCCTCAAACCAGTGGTCAAGTAGAGATTTCTAACAGAGAGATCAAGGGAATCCTGGAGAAGACGGTTTGCAAGACGTATAAGGATTGGGCTACTAAGCTCAATGAAGCTTTACGGGTGTACCACACTGCATAAAAGACTCTTAGGAACAACGCCTTATCATTTGGTCTATGGGAAGTCTTGTCACTTGCTTGTTAAGTTGGAATACAACGGTTTATAGGCTGCGAAGTTGATGAATTTCTACATCAAGCCAACAGCTGATAAGCGGATGATTCAGATCTACAAACTCGACAAGATACGCCTGAATGCCTACAAGAACACGAGGATCTACAAGGAAAGGAAAAAGGCATCCCATGACATGAGAATCATTCCAATTCATTTCGCTGCAGGAGATCAGGTAATCTTGTTTAGCTCACATTTGAAACTTTTTTAAGGAAAGCTCAAGTCGCGTTGATCAGGACCTTTCAAATCTGCTGAAGTACGATCATACAGAGCCATTTTTCTTGAAGACAATGGGAGGAGATTCACTGTAAACGGCCAGAGATTGAAGCCATACTTTGAAGACGTGCCATCTGAAAAAGGAATTCAAATTCCTTTGACGGATCCACCCGCCGTCTGATCGCACTGCGGTCAGACTCGTGACTTAAAACAAGCCCTAAGTGGAGAGCAACCCACTAGGTAGTTTTCTTTCTTATTACTTAGGATTTTAGTTATTTTTAATTTGTGGTTCTGTTTTGAGATTGGTTTCAAGAATGTTAAGAAATTTGGGCGTCTCTGGGCAGAATGTCATGGATCGATCGATCCATTTCACTCGGATCGATCGTTCCAAGGCACATTAAACAGGTAAAACCGGTTTTCTCGATTTATTTCACTCAAACCGAACCAGGAAACACCTTTTCCCTTCCCCCACTCGCGATTTTGGATCATAATTTACAAAATAAATCAGGTTTGTCATCTTCTTCTTCTCTCAAACACTCTCATTCTTCATCAACCTCAATCTCCCTTGTTTCTCAACGGATTTGAACAATTGGTTAGTGTTTTTTTTGTAGTCTTTTTAGTGCTCTTTCCATTACCATAAACGGTTTTCGTCAAAACTCAAGTATTCGTTCACAATCCTCTTTTAAAATTTTTGGGGTTTTAGATTGAATTTTGCGGTTTTTGATTCATGCGTTTATACTCGTAAATCGGTTGTTCTTTTCCCTTATATGCATGTAGTTGACGATTTTAGTAGGAATTTGTGCCCCGAATTTGTTGTTTGATGGGATGATTTGATGAGTTTTGTGTGAGTTTGTGTTAAGAACGAAAATTGCTAAAACTTATGTTTCCTTGATATTTTTGATGATTGGTGTTGATTTATTTTAGCGACTACGCTTAGGAAACATGATTCTAGGATTAGGAAAAGAATTTGCACGAATTTGATGAGTTCTGAATTTTGTCATTCTCATCGGCGAATTTTTGTATAATAGTGGTTTTTAGATTGTTCTTCATGATTTGGATTGATTTTGATTGATATCTTAGCTCTTGGGCACTTGATTTTGTGCTAAACCACATGATTTTGATAGTTTGAAAGATTTTAAATTTTTGGGGTCTCTTTGAAAAACGAAAATTCGTGAGTTTTCAGAAAATTAGGTGATCGTTGAGTGTTTATATCTGCTGAATTGTCATTGTATGTGAAGATGATGAGTGCCTTGATTAGAGTTTGCCTTTTTATTTCATCAGAACAAGTGGATTTTTGAGTTTTTTTTCTCTTTTGTAGGATGACGAGAACATAGAAGCAAATCGGATCACACGCAAGTTCATCATCTCGAGCCCCTGAGCCTGTTGAGACTACTTTCAAAAAGAAGTTTCGTAAGAATGACAAGAAGCATCCCGCCAACCGTCGAAACACCAAAAAATGGGATGAACACGACAAAGCATTTTATCATTAGCTCCAAGCCATTAACTTCCCCGCTACAAAGTATGTCGATCGATACACCAATACTGCTTTGGGACTCAATGCGGGACTTCACACTTTGACTACGAGGATAAGCTTGGAGAGCCTCTTTGACCTCGAGGAGGATGTTTATCCTGATCTTTGCACCAATTTATGGCTTCTGCATGCCTTTAGTATCAAGATCCGGACAACATCGTCGCCAATGAGGGCACTTTCTCGTTCATTGTCCACAAGCGGTTCTACAGCATGTCTCTGTTCCAGCAGTGTGATGTCTTCGATCTCTACTAGGGAAGAAACTCTGAGATCCCTCTTCTGCCTTGTGTTCATAATTTCTTGGATTTCATTATTGCAGGTCATTTCACATCGCGGAATGCCAAGCAGTCCAGGATTTGATAGCTTTGTTGTACGCTACGCCGCCAAAATTCTGATTTCCCACATCTACGGGAAGACCAATCAGGCCGCTAATACCTACGATGAGCTGGCTTTGTTGTTCGTTGGTGTCAAATATCTTTGGCCAGGAGGTGATGATGTGACTTATCCCCAGGGCCATGAGCTTAACTTGGGAGCGATGCTGGCTGAGTAGTTTGCCTATTACAAGGCGTATATGGTTGATGTGGGGATGTCTGTAGCTTTTGGTTGTATGATTACCAGGATTCTGTGCTATCATCGGGTTTTCCTAGTGGGGGAGAAGGCACCAGTTCGTGGGACGATTTTTGATCACCCATATAGCTACTGTGATGGTCTGCAATTGGTTGACTGTGATATTATCACGGGTCCTATCCATGGACATTTCACCTCTTCTACATTGCATGTCTATCACTTCTAGAGCCGCGGCCATGTTTCTCTCTTTTGATTTCTCCCTTGTCCTGATTTGACTAATTTGGTGAGTGATGCAGCGGTAGAGTTTTTGCCTCATCCTGCGGAATTATGACCATGCCTTGTTACATTCTAGAAGACCAAGGGTGCTGGTTCTTATGGGCACGCCTGTACAGATCGATGCTGGTGATGATGCTGAGGAGCATGAAGATGACACTCCTATTGAGGAGGAGCTCTTTCCTGACGATTTCACGCAGTTCCAGCTTGCTCCACCGCCTCCTCTCGATTTCCATGACAGGGAGTTCCGCGCTTGGACTATTGACAGCCACCAGAAGACTAACAACCTCGTCATGAGGCTCTTGAAGGCCATGAAGAAGACGATAAGTAGTGGATGCACTTCTTCTGCTACTGCGGATGTTGCAGTGCCTGCTCCTGCTTTTGCCACTAGCGTAGATCCTTCTTCTGAGGATACTGAAGAGATGATTGATTGATTGCTCAGGTTTTCACCCGAGATAACACTGCAAGCGCACAGATGTACGTTGTAGTGGTTCGGGATCGAATCCACAGAGACCAAAGGTAGCACAAGAGTTAAAATCAAACAGCGGGCTAAGGCTAAAAGATGTTTTGTAGAGATGATGCAAAATCGAAAATAAGAGAGCACAGAAAATGCAGCAAGCAACGAGGTTGTAAACAATTCAAAGAGGTGTTGGGCATCCAGTATTCTCAGGAAAACATTTCATTGTTGACTTAAACTACAGATTAGGGAA
>OVAN01009726.1:0-16584 GCA_900406275.1 Anastatica hierochuntica | reverse complement strand
TTAAACTATTAATAAATAAACAAAATCTTAAATTTAAGAATATAATAATACCAGGGTTCGAACCTTGCCCTTGCCTCTAGTGAGAGGAACTATTTGCCACTAGACTACGATGACAAAAATAATATAATAATACATAATATTTTTTTAGTGTGAGATTTGGTGTTTGTGGTTGGAGATGAAAAATAAAGTGAAACACCAAAACACCAAATTTAGTGTTTTTTTAACACCAAATTTGATGTTTGGGTTGGAGAAGCTCTTAGCAGAACATCAAAACGCAATATTTTTATTTGTTTGTTCTTTTTCCTACTTATGTGTGCCAAATAAATAAACTTCTTGGATGATACTCTAGAGAAAGATAAATATTGAATAGGCCAAATCTTTATATTAATAAAGCAGAAGTCAATTGACAATTCTCAGAATGACACGTGTCTTTTGCAATTTCTTTTATCATTATATAAATTAAAATATGTCAAAAATTATCCCACGATTTTTTTAAAAAAAAGTTAACTTATTATTAAGATTTTTTTTTCTTAAATTGTTCTTATTCTCCGCTATCTCCATTATCTCTAAAAATAAAGTTAACTTATTATTAAGATTTTTTTTTAAAATTGTTCTTATTCCCCACTATCTCCATTATCTCTAAAAATAGTAATTATTTAAAAACTACTCAAAATTACCCACAAAAAAAAAACTACCCACTATCATTTTATCAATTGTCTTCTACAAAATTATATATATATATAAAACATCATCTTTCACGATCAATTGTCTACATGGAAATTTTGTATGTAGCATGAAAATTTTTTAAAATCAAAACACCGGGCAAATACTGGTACGAAATAAATGACAACAAAGATAATCATTTTCTATATACAGTGAGCATACAAAAATGTATTACAAAGCATAAACACACTTGGAAACAAAATGAAGCTGCAACTGGGAACAGGTTAAAAGTCTTCTACTAAACCTATCTTTGCATTAACAAAAATACTCGGAAACCGAGAACACTGACCATTGTACTCCTAACACTTTCTCTTTCCTCTCGCTCTCTTGCTTCTTCTCTGCTTCTCAGGTACTCTACTCTAATGGAGCTCTAATGGGTCTCTTCAATTTCCATTCTTTTCCCGTTTTCCTCTGAGAATTTCTGCTTAAGAATCATGGAGGAGTCTTCCCCTTCTCTTGTGCGTCTCATGTTTGTGCTCTGTTTGGTTTCATCCTCTGTGTTCTGTTTGGATGATTCCGACAAAAACTCCACGGCTTCTTCTGCTGTATACATTGTCACTCTCAAGAGCCCTCCTTCAAGCAGAGAAACCAGTGGCTCCAAACAATCCCTTACATCTACTTCATCTCAAATCTACAAAACATTGTACGTAGAATTAATTCGCCTCCTTTTCTTTCTCTTCAAAGTCTTCAAGATTTTGTGAAATCGTTGTTGGGGTTCGACAGATGTTGAATTCGTCAATTTTGGGTCCCAGATTACTTTGTCGCTTCTTGTTCTTTGGTCTTTTCTACGAAAGTTCACAACGGATATAAAGCTGAAACCTTTATGTTGTTAATACGAAGCTGATAGCTTATGATGTCTGATGAATTTTGTGCTTCAAGCTCTTACCTTTATGCTGTCTAGTTATCATCTTAATCTCTTTGTTTATTTACATCTAGGAATCGAAGCTCTTCTATAATTAGACTTCATGATCTGTTGTTGAGAAAAGTATTGAGAAAAGAGAATTACATTAAGCTCTACAGCTACCACCATGTCATCAATGGTTTTTCCGCGGTTATTACCAGAGAACAGGTAACTCACATTATCTTAGAAATTGTGTATGGATATGTATAAATGTTAGTGTTGGTTCACTGTTTTGAGCTCATGAGTTCGAAAACGGTTTTCTTTTCTCTTAAGGCTGATAGGCTTGCGGCTAGAAAGGAAGTGGACAATGTGGTTCTTGATTTTTTGGTAGAGAAAGCAACCACTCACACGCCGCAGTTCTTAGGTTTGCCACGTGGAGCGTGGCTCCGTGAAGGAGGCTATGATTATGCAGGGGAAGGAGTTGTTATAGGGTTTATTGATACTGGAATTGATCCTACTCATCCTAGTTTCAGTGACAAAATATCGGGACATTCATATCCGATCCCTCCTCGGTTTACTGGTGTCTGCGAAGTTGCCAGTGGTTTTCCGCCCGGTTCTTGTAATAGGAAGCTCATTGGAGCACGCCATTTTGCTGAGTCGGCTCTCAGCAGAGGAGTCTTGAATTCATCTCAGGACGATGCTTCGCCATTTGATGGTGATGGGCATGGCACGTAAGTGTATATAACCCACTCGATATTGATTCAACTAACTAACCCCCAAATGGTTAATGCTGATATCGGTTTACTTTGTGCAGTCACACAGCTTCTGTTGCAGCTGGGAATCATGGGATACCAGTGGTGGTTTCTGGTCATCACCTTGGGAACGCTAGCGGAATGGCTCCTCGTGCTCAGTAAGTCATCACCACATAATGAGATTTTCATTGGAAACAATTCACAGAGAAATGAAAATGTTTAGTCTTTTCTTGTTAGTATTGCTATTTACAAGGCATTGTATAAGAAGTTTGGAGGTTTTGCAGCAGATATCATTGCAGCCATAGATCAGGTGAAAAATGTTATCTTTGCAACCGAAATTTTAATGAAATGTTTTATTTTTGACATGGTTATGGATGTCTTTCTTTTCAGGCTGTTCAAGATGGAGTTGACATAATAAACTTATCAATCACACCGAATAGACGTCCTCCTGGTATTGCTACATTTTTCAACCCAATCGATATGGCATTGCTTTCAGCTGTGAAAGCCGGGATCTTTGTAGTGCAAGCAGCTGGAAACACAGGACCAGCTCCTAAGAGTATTTCTTCTTTTAGTCCATGGATCTTCACCGTAGGAGCTGCATCTCACGATAGAGTATATAGTAACTCGATAATCCTCGGAAATAATGTCACTATTTCTGGAGTTGGACTCGCTTGTAAGTCTGTTTTTGTTTATAGCTTAACTTCTTCCTTGATTTTTGTCATCGACCTGACCTTACCGGTTTCTCGTTTTTTTCTTAGCTGGTACGAGAACTATGCACAAACTTGTTTTAGCTACACATGCGCTCCGCAATGGTACAACCGTTATGGATGCTATATATGTTGGAGAATGCCAAGATTCGAGTAGCTTTGATCAGAAGCTGGTGCAAGGAAAGATACTTGTCTGCAGTTACACAGTCCGATTCATTCTCGGTGTCTCAACCATCAAACAAGCATTAGTGACAGCTAAGAACTTAACAGCAGCAGGTCTTGTATTCTACATAGATCCTTCGGCAACCGGTTTCCAGTTGAGTTCAACTCCGATGGATATCCCCGGAATTCTAATATCCTCCTCACAAGATTCTCAGGTATCAAGATCTTAAAATGCAAAGTAGTCTATTACACAGAACAATAATGTAACTTAGATCTTCCTATGGCCTTCATCCAGGCTTTACTCCGATACTACAACTCTTCGCTATTGAGGGACAATGGTTCAGGCAAAATTGTTGGGTCTGCTTCGGTTGCGAGAATTGTTGGTGGTATGAAGCCTACCTATGGCATTACAGCTCCAAAGGTCATGTATTTCTCTGCTAGGGGACCTGATCCAGAAGACGACTCTTTTGAAAATGCTGATGTAATGAAACCCAACTTAGTAGCTCCCGGGAACTCTGTATGGGGCGCATGGAGTCCTCTGGGCATCGGTACAACCGATTTTGAAGGTACAAATATCCTCATATCTTCATACAAGATTACCCATTTTTTGTGTGTTTTTTGGTAGTCTTTTTGAGCTCGTAATTCGTGGTATGTAGGTGAGCGTTTCGCAATGGAATCAGGGACAAGCATGTCTGCTCCACATGTAACGGGTATCGCGGCGCTCATCAAGCAGAAGTACCCTCATTTCACTCCAGCAGCCATTGGATCAGCGCTTTCGACAACGGCTTCTCTATCAGACAGAAAGGGTGAGCATATAATGGCGCAACGCACTACCTTAAATCCCGATGTTAGTCAGTCCCCTGCAACGCCTTTCGATATGGGGAGTGGATTTGTCAATGCTACTGCAGCTCTTGACCCTGGTTTGATTTTTGACATAGGTAAATAATGCTTTCTTGAATCTCCAATGTTCATATTTTCTTTGTACCTTGAGCATATGAAAAGGAGAAACCTTCTCACGTACAAACAACTTATCTGAACAAGCCCATTTCACATGAAGTGTCTCTGTGGAAATGTAGGTTACAATGAATATATGAAGTTTCTCTGCCTAATCAATGGATCATCACCGGTAGTTCTCAACTACACTGGAGAAAGCTGCTCGGCATACAACTCCTCCCTTGCAGCTTCTGACCTGAACTTACCCTCAGTGACAATAGCTAAGCTGGTTGGTACGCGAACTGTCCTAAGATGGGTCACTAATGGTGCAGACACGGTCGCAAACGAAACATACACAGTGGGGTGGATGGCACCGGACTCGGTATCGGTTAAGGTCTCACCTGCCAAGTTTACAGTCGGAAAGGGACAGACAAAGATGTTAAGTATAGTCTTACAAGCGATAAATAATGGTTCGACAGCGAGTTTCGGGAGAATTGGACTGTTTGGAGACAGAGGTCACGTAGTTAACGTTCCGATGACAGTCATCTCCAAGATTATTGCTGTTTGAAAAAGTAAAATAGAATGCCAAGAGTTTTGTGTGATGAAGCAAACAAATTTGAGGAAGTTGATAAAATCTTTAGAGAGAGAGAGATGTGTGTAGTTTGTTTATGTATGTTTTCTTTAGTTGATTGATTTTTTTTAAAAAAAAGAGCTTTAGAGAGAGATCTTAGTTTGTAAATGTTTGGAATGTTTTTGTGATTAACTTTGATTGAATGGAATCTAATCCAAATCTTTTTGATTTTAAATTGGTTTACTCTGTCCTTAATTTCAGTAAACCGGAAATGTCCATCCGATTTAGATCGGTCCGTGAACCAGCTCCTCTTTATACTTTAACATCAGCTACTTCGTCTTTCTCTCTCTGTCGTGGTTACTCATCAGCAGAAGAAACCCTAGAGAGAATCGTCTCTGCTTCGCTTCTCTTTATCAAAAGATGCCTCCGAAAGCCAAAGCTAAGGACGCAGCTCCTGCAGAGAGGCCTATCCTTGGCCGTTTCTCTTCTCACCTCAAGATCGGAATTGTAAATCATCTCTCTCTCTTATCTCGCTCTTCTTTTTCTTCTTGAATCCAAGTTTATTCATTTGGAAAAAATGTGTTTTGTTTTTTTACTTCTTAGTCTTCTCGGGGAAGATCTATTAACTTATACAGAGGAAGTGAACATAAATAATTCATGAAGACATGGTTGGCTTTTGCTGTGCTTGTTACTATGTTGTTTTTGAATGTTAATTCACTTTTAAAATCTGCTTTGATTTTAGAATTCATACACGTTAGTTTACAAGGTTAAACCACTTCTGGAAACTGGTTTGTTTAAGGTTGACTGTAGAACTCTTGAGGAGACGATGATGATTTACTGAATCATGCATATAACTCACCATGGCATTGTTTGTGGCATCTCATCAGGTTGGGTTGCCAAATGTGGGAAAGTCTACTCTTTTCAACACCCTTACAAAGCTTTCAATTCCGGCTGAAAATTTCCCCTTTTGTACCATTGAGCCTAACGAGGCACGTGTGAATATCCCCGATGAGAGGTTCGATTGGCTTTGCCAATTGTACAAGCCAAAGAGTGAAGTAAGTTTGTAACTTTCTCTTCTAACTTGCTGCTATGGAAACTATAACAGAGTGATTACTACCTGATGAATGCCCTTGTTGCTCAAACTGACTTCTGATAACTGTAATGTCTCAGGTTCCGGCTTTCTTGGAAATACATGACATTGCTGGGCTTGTTAGAGGCGCTCATGAAGGACAAGGACTTGGAAACAACTTCTTGTCCCATATCCGTGCTGTTGATGGAATTTTCCATGTTTTACGTATGCTTTTTCCTTCTTCTTCTGCTCCTAGTGCCAGCTTAGTTTTAGTGTGATTTGTGATGTAATGTGGTTTCTTTTACTATGGGATAATAGGATATTGTTGCAATTCTCTTCTGATTACTAACTTTTCGACTGAACATGTGCAGGTGCTTTTGAAGATTCTGATATTATCCATGTCGATGATGTTGTGGATCCTGTTAGAGATTTGGAGACCATTACTGAAGAATTGCGGCTAAAGGTGAACTAATCTATAACAGATGTTGACTTTTAGATCTCTGGGCTCCTTTTTGTGTCATGCAATTGTCTGCTGTTTGTATTAAGCTATTCATTTCATCCATTATTGTTTAGGTTTCATACTGAACTATTTGGTGCAATTTCAGGATATTGAATTCATTAAAAGGAAGGTTGAAGATGTCGAGAAGAGCATGAAGAGGAGCAATGACAAGCAGCTGAAAATAGAACATGAGCTCTTGCAAAAGGTATGCGTGTGCAGTCATGTACTGTGAATGTTATTGGTAATTAACTTTTTATTGGCTGAAAAAATGATCGTACCTCTCGGATGCAGGTAAAAGCTTGGCTGGAAGAAGGAAAGGATGTCCGTCTCGGGGACTGGAAAGCAGCTGATATCGAGATTTTGAACACTTTCCAATTGCTTTCCGCAAAGCCCGTTGTTTACTTGGTGAGTTATCTTGAATGTTCATCTCTTTCTGTAATCAATTTTACTATCAGGATGGATCCTTTTGATTCTTTAGTCGACAATTATGTTTCAAGAATTTTCTGTAACACTGTTTGCTTGCAAATTTAACCGTAGTGTATTTTTTAGCTTTACAAGTTCGTTTCAGCTAAATACTTCATCTCAGCTTATGAATTGTGAATGCATGTTGTGGATATCATTGATTGTTCTCAAATTTAACTGACAGATTAACATGAATGAGAGAGACTACCAGAGGAAGAAAAACAAATTCTTGCCGAAGATTCATGCTTGGTACGTACATGTACCCCTTCAAAAACTATGTCGAATAACAAGTTAACAAATTGCCCTTCTGTTGCTGCACAAGTTTCATCTACGGCGATGCGAGTCATATACTTCCCTTATTATACTTTGCGTGAATTACAAGTATTTGTTTGGTTGTTATGTAGGGTTCAAGAGCACGGTGGGGATACTATGATTCCCTTCAGTGGTGTTTTTGAAAGGACTCTCGCTGATATGCTCCCAGACGAAGCAGCAAAGTATTGTGAGGAGAACAAATTGCAAAGGTTAGTAATAAAATAATGGCATAGCCTTCCCTCAAAGAAATAGTTACTCCAGCAGATGATTTTCTTTATGAACTTGTAAACGTGAATGTAATGGCCATTGCTGCTTTGACAGTGCCCTTCCTAGGATCATCAAAACTGGATTTTCAGCCATTAACCTCATATATTTCTTTACAGCAGGGCCTGACGAGGTATTACAACACTACTTTAGTCTTTATTTCTTTGAGATGTTATTCTAAGCTTTATTGAGCTATTTGACAGCGTAAAGTCTGTGCAATGTGTCAAGTAGTGTATTTGCTTGAATTTGATGGTTTTGTAAAATGCATTCTATCAATGATACTTTGTTTTGCAGGTGAAGTGCTGGCAAATAAGACGGCAGTCAAAGGCTCCTCAAGCTGCAGGGGCCATTCATACTGATTTTGAGAGAGGATTTATTTGTGCTGAGGTTGCCTTCTTCTCATTCTCTTGTTTCTTGATCAATTCACTAGTTTTTTCATACCCTATATGAAAGCCAACGTTGTTAATATCACAGGTCATGAAATTCGAGGATCTCAAGGAACTTGGCAATGAAACTGCAGTCAAGGTACTTGTCTAAAAACTCCTTTTCCTGTGCTCTTTGCTTAACTTTTCTGGAGTAAGTAGCGTCATCTTAAAAATAGACACCGAAATGCTACCAAAAAGTTTTCAGTTGTGCATTACGTTTGTGTTGATTATGGCGTGGTTACATTTAATTGCATGATGGTGATGAAGATCTCTAAGGTTTACGGATGTGACACCTAAGTCTAATTTACAATCCTATAAACTTATGCAGGCCGCAGGAAAATATCGACAGGAGGGGAAAACGTACGTTGTTCAGGACGGAGATATCATTTTCTTCAAGTTCAATGTTTCCGGGGGTGGGAAGAAATGAGATCCATCCGTCTACCTATGTGCGGTATCCTCTCTTGAAGGTTTATCGAGTTCCGAGAGAGGAACCAAACTGTATTTTCTGCTTTTGAGAGTTGCAGTTTTTATATTTGCTTCACCATAGACAACAATAGTATTGTAACTCTAGTCCCTTTATGCAGTCAGCTAAGACATGTCTCTTTGCCGCGACGCAAAGCATTTAAGCTGGCTGTATCGTATAAAACCCTTTCCAATAAGTTTTTCTTCACTGTTTTGAAACCTGAAGTGATTGTTGTGAGTGAGATTTCTTGAAATAGATTAAAAAGATATTCTTCTGATGCAAGTGGAATAAGCTGTAGAAGAACCCTGATTATCAAAGGAACAAGTGCCTTAAACAGCAAATTATATTTGCGGTGTCATCATGATATTACAACTTCCATCATTACAAAGAGCTTCTGGATATCCATAAACAATAAAAACAAAAGAACAAAAGAATTATTTTTTGAGTTGGTCAACCAATTGCTTTCTCTACACAATGTTGTGAAGAGTTGATCTTGTTTAGCTCTTCTCCGTTTCTGAGGAATCTTGATAGGAACAAGCTTGAAGAGAGCTCTCCGGTGCTTCTTCTACCGCTTGGCTGCTCGAAAACGAGTTTTCTCCATTCTGTTTGCGGAGCCAAGCTTCATGAAGCTGCAAAACATACTCCAAGTGCCATAAAACTTCTCCCATCATCGGCCTGTTCTTCCCTTCATCCGCTAAGCACTTCTCCGCTATCTCCCCATACTTCTCCAATGATTCAGGACTGTAGTTACCCTGCAGATTTGGGTCGATGATTGACTCTAGAGATCTCTGCTTTTGCCAGCTTAAAGCCCATTCCGCTAGGTTGATCTGATCTTTGGGCAAAGTCGGGTTTATAACAGCACGGGCACAAACAGCTTCAAACAACACAACGCCGAAAGAGTAAACATCAGACTTCTCTGTTAACTGTTGCCTCCTGAAGTATTCGGGATCAAGATACCCGAAACTCCCTTTCACAGCTGTACTCACATGAGTATGGTCCATGGAAGGTCCAGCTTTTGACAGCCCAAAATCAGACATCTTCGCCACAAAGTTCTCGTCTAGTAATATGTTTGTTGTCTTCACATCTCTGTGAATGATTCCTCTCTCAGAGCCGGTGTGAAGGTAATGCAATCCCCGAGCAGAGCCTATACAAGCTTCAAGCCGTTGCTTCCATGATAACGGAGGAAGGTTGCTTCCAAATAGATGGCTCCTCAGAGTTCCATTTGCCATGTACTCATAAACCAAGATCATCTCATTGTGCTCATCGCAGAATCCGATCAAAGACACCAGATGCCTATGCCTAAGTCTTGAAAGCATCACAATCTCGGTTTCGAATTCAGCAAGTCCTTGCTGAGAATGCGGGGTTGCTCGTTTTATAGCTATGAGTGTTCCATCTTCAAGCTCTCCTTTGTAGACTTTACCAAACCCTCCGACTCCGATAGCTAAACTGTCATCAAAGTTCTTGGTGGCTGCACGAACCTCGGCTAGTGTAAACTTCCTACCCATTGTAGATGCTGCAAGTGTGTTCAGTCTCAGTGAGCCTCCCGTTGCTTTGGCGTCTGTAGTACTGTTATTGACATGCATGAACAAAGGACGCCATCCAGGAGGATTGCTTTTGGAGTCATTTGATTTATTTCGCCTCATCTTGCTGAAACATACTACCAGAGTTACCAAACACGCGAAAAGAACGATGGTAGCTATACCGGCACCAATAATGATCCAGATAATCCGCATCTTCGAGTTATCTACCTTTTGTCCGTTGGGATCAAACCTGATGAGATGAGCAAGATTGCCCTCTTTGCTGAGCTTGAAAATCTCAAGACCATTGAGAAGAGCATCGGTTCCAGAAGCAACAGCGGATGGTTCAGGTCCAAGTTGAATCCAGAGAATGTTGTTCTTTGAGGACACTGGATCGAAATAATCTTGATAAATAGCTTTGTTCTTCCCACCTGCGTGTGCATATATATCGAAACTACCAGCAGCCGTCTGGTTGTTTATGAAGATCCTGAATATCCTCTGGTTTTGCTTATCAACAATCAGCTCGCAGAAATGAAGCCTGACCAAGTAATCGAAATTCGGATCCACTTCAAATTTCCACGAAATGTTGAACCGTTTCTCTAACACTTCGGTGTTTGACATCGTCCTAGCAGTTTCATAAACAAGAAGAGAAGCCACAGAATCATTCGCCAAAGCATACGTGATATTGGAGCTGTTCTTGACTCCTTCACCAGCATTCTCAGTCACCATGTAGCTTGAATCTGTTTCCCATGTTCTATATAGCTCACCATCTTGGCTTGGACCGAGCCTCGGACCACCGACGTTTAGCCTATACATAGTTTCAATCCCGCGTCCGCCCAAACCAAGCTCCACTTCACTTCCACCCACTTTAGTAACTGACTCCTTAAACAGCTTATCACCAACAGGAACAATCTCAATCGCATTCACAAACCCGAAAGATCCTTCCTGTGGCTCGAAACTTAAAACCAACATCCCCGGTCCAATGGGTAACATAAACTCTTTAACCAGAGAAGATGCAGTAGAATTGTGACCAGAGCTTTGCAAGATGAGATTTTTATGAGCGATTTCTCCAGGGATGTTGATCTCAAACATCAGCTTCAGGTCATTGGCATACACGGTGAAAGAAGATTCATTCACATTGTGGTTCTCAATGGCGAAAGGGCTGAAATGGAGCCTAACAAAGTAACTTCCCTGAGGTATACTTTCAAATGAATAGTTCAACACAGTCTGAAAAACACGAGCAGACTTATAAATCTCGGAAAACACCGAACTCTTCATGGATGTAACCGCATCGAATCCATGTGAACTAAGCGTCAAACTGTTGTTAGGAGACAAATCTCCAACCCAGATTCTTCCATCTGCTTTGGTTGAAGTGTTTGAGCCACAATCCACAAGGAAACTCTTGGACTCGGCTTCTCCATAGACAACAACACAAGTGAAGAATATCAACACAGATAGAACAAGTTCCAGAAACTTTTTCCTAAGCTTCGACATAGCCACTCAAAGAACACTAGAAAGAATCACGCAGTCAAGAGACTGTTCAACTAAAGATAAAGCAAAGACCCTTTCTAGCTCCTCTAGGAAAAAGAAATTCTCCAACTGTGTGAAGCTTTTTTTGTGTGTATTATCCTGTGTTAATTAGCCAAAGATCTCAACTTTGTTGCCCCTTTTGTCAGTAAACAAACAATCTCTAGATCTGAAACACAACCCAAGAAGAGTCCACAAGAAGAGAAAAGTTGGAGACTTTCAGTGAGAAAATCAAAAAGCCAAAATGGAGCAGAGGAGGAAATGAGAAAGCCAAGAAGAAGAAGAAGAGAAAAGATCTGGGTTTCAAGAAACAGAGAACAGCAGATTAGGTTAATCTGGACAAAGAAATTATGAACATGGGTTGTTTGTTGGAACAGATTGGAAAAGAGAAAGATAGAATAATAAGGTGAATAATTATAATACCTTTCCTTGAATATATTTCTTTTCTTTTTCTTCAAATGATTATAAAAAAGTAATTCCTTTATGTCCTTTTTTAATCCTAAAGTTCAAAATCTCTGTTTGCTGCTTGTTTGTTCTCTTTAACCAAGAAGACAAGTACTAAGGCCATCTTTAACAAAGAAACCTTAATGGGTTTCTTAACCAATTTTTAATATTATTTTTATGCTAAGAGATTTAGTTAAGAGACTCACTAAATTTTATGCTACAACCATAGTCTCTTAATTTAGGGTTCTTAGAAACAAAAAAATTAATATACATGTAATTTTTTGACGGAACTGAAACGGATCCAAAACGGATCCGAAACTTCAAAAATCGTAAATGAAAATGTAACGGTTCCAAAAACTGAAAAACAAAAAAAAACGGATATGAAACGGAACCGAAACGGATATTTTCGGGTATTTTGGATTCGAATCGGGATATTTTAAACAGATCCGAAACGGACCCGAAACTTCAAAAATCGTAAATGAAAATGTAACGGTTCCAAAAACTGAAAAACAAAAAAAAACGGATGTGAAACGGAACCGAAACAGATATTTTCGGGTATTTTGGATTCGAATCGGGATATTTTAAACAGATCCGAAACGGACCCGAAACTTCAATAATTGTAAATGAATATGTAGCGGTTCCAAAAACTGAAAAACAAAAAAAAAAACGGATCTGAAACGGAACTGAAACGGAACCGAAACGAATATTTTCGGGTATTTTAGGTTCAGATCGGGATATTTTAAACAGATCTGAAATGGATCCGAAAATTCAAAAATCGTAAATGAATATGTAACGGTTCCAAAAACCGAATTTCCAAAAAAAACGGATTTGAAACGGAACCGAAACAGATCTGAAAATGAAGTTGTTCTGATAAAAAAAAAACATAAGATACGGCTAAGAGTCGTATCTTAATTAAGCAACTTAAGATACGGCTCTTGTCATTTTTCTTTTCTTTTTTTTTTTCAAATTATGAAAATGTTAAGAAACGGGGATTAAGAACCCGTTAAAGATGCTCTAAGAACTCATCATTCATCACCATCTCTATCTTTTTATTCTCATTTTGAATTTGATATAACACTCATTACTAATAATTAAAATTTGTTTGGAGTGTTTCATAGTATGTTGAAGAAGTTGCATCATATAGTCCAAGCTTATTAGTGATAAGTATTTTTTCTTTTTGCTCAAGTTATCTCAACAATAGTTGAACAATAAAATGATGTTTTTCTGCTGATTATCAGTTGGAATATAGTACACGTTTTTTTTTAAATTACTGGATGATTTTTAAATTTGTTGATGATGTATAGTTTTTATCTAGTATAGTGATGGAGATTTGGTTTTTATAGTCAAATAGGTTTACATGATGTGTAGATTTCCTAGAAAATTTGTATGTTTATAAAATTAATCAGATTGGTTCGAAGTATCTGCAAAAAAATAAAATAAAATTGCAAAATATGAAAATATTGGAACTTAAAATAAATTTCAAAAGGGCTAAAAAGAGAAAATAAAGAAAAAGACAGAAAAGATAAGAGGGGTGGCAATAATAAGGAAGTGGGTCACATGCACTTGTCCGGTAGACCATCAGCATCCATTTAATATTCCTTTACCTATTAAATTCCTATAATACCCTTTCTTCAATCAACGCTTGCGTCGACACCTGTTAAGGACTTTCTAGTCTTTTCACTATTTACTTGGTCCGTACCGTCCCTAGATGTACTTACTAGGTCAAGAAAAACATTTGTTCACATTATCATATTCATAGAATCACAGATCTCTTTTATTTTATTTTCATTTTATTATTTCAGTAACAGTATGCTTGTCCCTCCATTTTTTAAAATTTTTTTTTTCTCATCTTGTCATAATGATTCAAATTATCTTTATTTATCAAACCTGTAAGATGAAATTACGTTGGTTTGCAAATCATATACTCGGATTATACATGAAACCCTCAGAAATTTTAATTTTTATATATTCTTGTTTACAATTTGTAACAAGGCTGGATTATAAAAAAAAAAGCCAAATGAATCAAACCAGAATTTGCAATAGAGTCCTTGAGAGGATTGGAACAAAGCCTATTTAAGATTTTAGGCCCATTTTGAAATCAAGATAACTTCTGCAGGAAGTTACACTCTATAGGTTAGGCTACTTGTTTCAGATATAATTATTAATCGACACATTAACACCAATAGGGATAAGATTGTTTTCATTCAAACCTTTAAAAAGGATAATCCAAAGCAAAAAAAAAAAGGGAACCAAAATCATGAAGACAATGCATTGTCACATAAAAAAAAAACACAAAAAACAAAATGTTATCATACAAGGACATCAATGGGAGGTCTTGATGCAGAAGAAGCAGCAGCAACTTCATCTTCTTCAGATGATCCATACAACAAAGTTTTCACTTCTGTTAGAATAAGCTGAGTAAGCAACAATCCTGAGATCAAAGCTGCAGTCATCAACATGTAAAACACAGCGTCCCAACTAATGGCGGAGATGTAACCAGTAAGAACAGGTCCAATGGCTGCACCAACTGATCCTGTTCCATCTATTATAGCCGTGACTGTAGCCAACGCCCTAGCATTGCCTTTAAGCGATTTGTGAGTCCCGAGATCAGCTGCAACCGCGGTTGTGATTAGAGCATAAGGTCCATTAACAAATACTCCAGCCAGGAACATGAGGATGACATTGATTGTCATCGAGATGTGACCGTAGATTCTATAGAGGAACAGAGCTGGAATAGTCAAGTAGATGAATCCTGCAGCTGTGATTGCTCTACCGTCGAGCTGATCAGAGAAATATCCGGCTAAGATTCCTCCAACGACACCTCCAACATCGAAGAGTGTTGATAAGTTTCCCGATGTCTCTTGAGACAAATGCTCTCCTCCTATCTCAGTTTGGCTAACGTAGAAAGGAAGCCAATAGAGGAAAGTGTAAGAGACCAATTTGGTGAAAAAGAGACAGAAGGCAAAAGGAGCAACGCCGGGGATTCTCCAAGCGGCAAAGAACCCGACGGCTCTTCTATCAAACCCCGTACTCATCCTAGAGCTCAAGAAGCTTTCTGTAATGGTGTCACCGAGTCTCATAGTGGAATCAAGTTCAGTTCCATCTCTCTCAGCATCAACAGCAGGAGGGTTTACAGGCAAGAAGAGGTAAACCACAATGCCAAGAAACGTAATGAGCAAAGCTGGACCAACGAAAGACCATCCCCAACCGAATTTCAAAAGTCCAGCCGCCATTAAAGACCCAATGATGTTCCCTATTGATGTATGAGCACTCCAAACTCCCATAATCACTCCTCTCCTCTTTTTATCAAACCAATTCCCCAAAACCGCCACCACGCATGGCCATCCAATAGACTGAAACCACCCTGCCAATGTCTGGATCGCTAAGAAATAGTAAAAACTATGGATATTGGCCCAAAAAGCGACTCCAAAAAGAGCGGTGAACACTCCTGTCCCGACCATACCGATTGTCAGAAACGTCCTGAGGTCTAAACGGTCACCCAAATGACCAGCCACAAACATACCAACCGCATAAACAGAGAGGAAAGCCAAATCGATTTGTCCAAGAAGAGCAGTTCCATCAAGACCATCGAAAGGAGCCCACCCACCTTTGTCCGTGGCCTTGAAATGTCCCGTGGACGGTTTGGTTAGAGTTCCTTTGACAATGCTGTTAGGTTTTCGGGAAGCGTGGAAGGCAATATACGCGATGAAGGTCAAGACAAAGACCATTCCTTGATATTGCTTGAAAGAGAGTTTGCCTGAACGCTTAAAACGTTCTAGGAAACTAATACCTGGTGGTTTTATCTCCAGATACAGGAACTCAGATGATGTCCAAGACGCCATTTTCTTTTGTTGTTCTAGCTTGTTCCTCACGTAACCGAAGCCTGAAATGAGTTCAAGACAAGAAAGTCAAAAGGACATTAACCAATAGGAGACACTTATTTGAACGAGCAACCTTAACGATGAGATTGTCTCATCATCATCTCTTAAACAAAAAACACACAGAATATGAATGACCTTTGTAATTTGCGAGAAGAGAAACACCTCTCTCTGTTTATTGTTTTTGCGAAAACCAAAAACTTAATGCTTGGAAAATTTTGGAAGAAGAAAGGAACTACTTAAAAAGTTAAAGAACGTGAGAATAACTAAGTTAAGTTATGTTACCTTTGTTGAATAATATTAGTTTTGACTTTTGGTTCGTATATATTGCTTCAATTTACTATCCTTCCACTTTCTAGATTAAAACTTCACAAGATATATGCACTATGGCAGAACAATTCAACTCAAGATTTCAGATTTATCAGAGGCAAAAATAAAACTAGAGACACACAACAAATATTCGTTATTACACGGGAATATACCCTTTAGCTTATATAATTACTCGAAATAAAGGAACCATAGATTAAAGAGATCGATATTCTTAACTACATAATCTTTGAAACGTTCTCTCTTACAATTTCAAATTGCATTCTCTATATTATATTTAAATTCAATATTTTAGAGACTAATTACGATTGCTTATTAGGCCAGTCTTGTGAATGATTCAAACGTAGAAATATTTATGTATTTGACTTGTGATTAGTATATATGCATATCTCATGCTGTGTATCTATCACGTCACGTGAGCTGCCGTTCTCTGTTATGGGATTGCTATCACCATACCAAAGATTATGAAAATTGTTGAATTAAGCTTGAAGTATCTTGCGGTACAAGCTATCAAAAAAATTTAAACCGAGTTATGGTTTAGGATATCAAGTCCTTAACGTAAAACACTTTGATCAATAACACAAACTTATCTTTTATTAGCTTAAGAAAATTAGATGCTCAAAACTTAAGCTTACAAAACTCTCTAGAAAAGCAACAACTAACCTAAACTCATAACTTGAGTTTTTACACGTAAAAGCCAAAAACAAA